>JAAEAF010013695.1:0-38218 GCA_011037195.1 Triatoma infestans
GATTTATTGCATGGTCATTAAACCTAGGTTGGTATATGCGGCTTTGGTGTGGTGGCGTCGCATTGAAACACGATCCGCTAGGCAGCTGTTGGAAGAAATCCAACGTTTGGCTTGTCAGGCGGTGACTGGTGCGTTTCGGACTACACCTACCGCATCTATGGAGACTGTGTTAGGGATTCCACCCCTCTTTGTGGAGGTGAAAAAACAGCAATGAAAGCCTGTTATAGAATTAAACAGGCAGGCCTTTGGCAGGGTAAGCGATATGGTCATTCTACCATTTATCGTGAGATGATTTTAAGGATTCCCGTTACAGGTTTCCCTTCTGATAGGAATTTGAAGACTTTGTCTTTGGTCATTCCTACAGAGTTAGGTTGCCTTCTAGGGAAGATTGGTTAACCCTGGTCCGTCTGAGGTGATTCCTGAGAATTATCTCCGATGCTACACGGACGGTTCCAGGATGGATGGTAGGTCTGGGGCTGCCGTCTATTTTGAGATGGCAGACCATTTGGTGGTGCCTCTTGGTGAGTGGGCCACCGTTTTCCAGACTGAGGTTTATGCAAATTCTTTGCTGTATTTGGGTGAGAGGGTGCGTAACACTAATTTAAAAGGTGTTTGTATCTGCTCGGACAGCCAGGCTGCGGTGAAGGCGCTTAATTCATGTGTCTTCACTTCCAGATTGGTGTTGGAATGTTCTAAAAGACTGGAAGATTTTTCTTCACTGAAGGATGTGCTTCTGGTCTGGGTTCCAGGTCATATGGGAATCTTTGGGAATGAAGAGGTGGATAGGTTTGCCAAATTAGGTGCCCCTCTCCCTTTCATTGGTCCAGAGCCTGCTGTTGGTGTGTCTTCTGGCACATGGTTTGTCGGGCTTTCCGGTGGATGAACTCCACAGCACTCATCTTATGGATGAGTGCAGGGGTTGTCGGCAGTCTAAAATGCTAAGGGGGACCGGACGAGATTTGAGTAGTGGGTTGTCTGGGTCCGAGTCTTTCACGGACCTCCCTCAGGTATCTGGTTGGATTCCTCACGGGCATTGTGGTTTAAGGAGACATCTCTATATAATGGGACTTGTGCCTGACCCTTTTTGTAGAGTTTGTGAAACTGAGAAGGAAACACCCATGCATTTGATGACGAATTGTTTGGGTTGTGAGGAGATTAGGTTTAGGACCTTCGGCCGAAATAGGATGTCGGTAGAGGATCTTAAGCTGTGTCCTTTTAAGGTTTTGGTCCGATTTGTTCGGTCTGTTGTGAAACTTAGATGGTTAAAAACTGGGCCTGGATTTTCATTCTAGTCCCAGTGGTAGGTATTCTTTAGGGGCAGCTATATGGGCCCGAGGGGGCTTTGGATAGCGTAGGGTTTACTCCCCTCCCCTTTTGGAATAATAATAATAATAAAACGCACTTCCGGTCATCCGATTTAATTCAAACTCGCAATTCCAAAAACTTATTTAAGTCTAATTCACATTATTTAGGTTGACAGAATTATCTCATAAACTGAAATAGCATTTTAGATAGAAACCTAACCCCACCTCTCGCCCAAAAGTGCCCTTAAATGAATTTTCCCGGGGAGCTCTTTGTATGTGTAGTTGATATACGAAGTTTGAAGAAAATCGTTGGATTCATTTTTGAGAAAATCACAAAAAATTAAAAACAATCAACTAGTAAAGTGGTACTTTCGGTTGAGGAATTTTGACAGATAACATAGTGTCAGATGGTGATACATAAACGGAATATTAAGTTTCAATTATCTACGGTTTTTCGTTTTTGAGCTATCCTGTTCACATATACACATACACACACAATTTGCTAAAAACCAATTTTTTGGACTCAGGGGATCTCAAAACGGATATTTCCGGTGAAAATTCGATATCGAAAATTTAACATGATTACAATACTAGGAATAAGAGAAAGTAATAGTGTTTAAATTTGTGAAATCAGTTTTAATTCAGTGCATATAAAATTATTTATTGCTAAAAGACTTAATATATATATTCCAACAAAAGTTTCTGACTCAAATTTGTACCAAATAAGTATCAATAGGTATTTGTTATGAGAAAGCAAAGATATCGAAATATCAGAAGTGATTTGAGATGAAGATGAAAGTTTTTCATATTCTGGACGAATATAGATTTTATAAAACCACTTTAAACACACAGGGCTGTAGTTGCCTTCAGTTTCTAAGTTTCTGACCTTACCGTTTTACTGCTTCTTTCTATCCTTCATTTACATTTTACCATATACCTTTTGTTTCTTCCTTGTCTCTTAAGTTTTTAGTTTTTCATCCGTTTTAAACATGAATGAGATATATTTTGGTTACTGTATTGGAATCAGATGTCTTGAATAGGGAGTTGAAGTGATGAATAGGTGATTGTTAGTTAGAGAGTTGTTACTCGAAATACGAACTACTGAATTACGAAAATGGACTATATTTTAACAATTAATTTAAAGTGATTGAAATTAGATGAACTAAGATGCACAACAATAAATGACTTATAAAATGATTAATAAATATTAAAGATGTAATGTTTAAACCTTGAATAGGGACGCGCTCGCGATGTGTGAAACTTAACTGCTTGAACTGACGTGAACTGCTGTCTGACTGTTGAATACTGATTTGATACTGATAGAATACTGATGAAGACTGATATGTAACTGATGTATATCTTGTGTATGACTGATATGTAACTGATCTGATACTGATGTATAACTCGCGTATGACTGGCACAATACTGATCCCCTCTTCCAGTGAGGCGACGTTTATATTGGTATCACTCCCACATTGGCAGGTGTGTAAGTACGTGCCACACTAAGACATCTCTTGCAGTATGTTGACCCTTGGTAGGTCGGTGACCAGGGTGGCGACAGATGGTGGGCAGTCGGTGGTTAATAAAGACTGAATTGTTAATAGATGGTAGCCAGGTGGCCTCTTGAGTGTTCACTGACCCTCGTATGAAGGGAATACAGGCCAGGTGGCCTCTGTACATTGACCGCATAATGACCCCTGTTTGAAAGGGTTTAGCGGCGTTTCTTTGGCTGTGTATTGACCCTTGTTTGAAAGGGTTTTAGTTTGCCGCGGTTCTTGACCTGCAGATAGCGGCTGGCTGGAACCACTAGTTATAAGATTTATAATTTATTAAAAAATTATATATTTTTTCTTCTTGCCATCACAGTTACCAATCTAATTTTGTTAACATCATTATTTTCCCAAAACTATTGAAAATAATTTGACAGAATTTGTTGTATAAAGTATACTCGTTTAATGGAATAAACAAGTCAACCTCACAGTAAATGTGATCTAAATGCGATTAAGTATGAAAAAGAAAACGCTTGACTTAGCGAATGAATGCACTGCAAGATTAAAAAAGCATCAAGCTCCCATAGCCAAACTAGTCGGATTTCATTTTAAAAAAACGCCAAATTTAGAGTCTAGTCTAGTCTTCAAGAAGTAATTGTACAACCAACACCAGAATTCAAACGACTTTAAAACAGTTAAGAACTATATAAAACTGGCTCTCGAATAGTCATAAGAAGCTTTATACAATCAAGTTAAGGTTTCAGCAGCTAGCTAACAATGTAACATCTCATGTCAATTAGAACAACCAATCGTTCTAACCAACTAATATTCAAAAATAATTCACCGGTCGCCAACGCTACCGCACCGCTCATTGCTCTGCTACTTTCAACACTTCCCGATTCCTATCCCCTAACTCAATGAAACATATAAATAAATAAATTTTCAGTGTAAGAGTACAGTTGTGAATAATTATTTCAACTTATCATATAAGGAAGGGAATAGCTGACTGGTTAGCTACTGGACTCCCACGCTGAGGACCCGCGTTCGAGTCCAGCTATGCTGCCTTTACATTGTTTCGTCCTAGGAGCCTCTACAGCTCACTGTCCGATGATGGACAGGGTTGTCTGTAACGAGAGAATATTGTCCGGAGGCCGGCAGTGCACTGAGAAGGCTCCGGGCGCCTTAAATTAAAAAATAAAAAAAAAACATAACACTATCAATTTTAGCCGATAAAATAATACGCACTACTGGCATTGTATTAGTTTTATTTCATTTTCACATTTCAAACAGAGATTTAGGTGAACTTTAAGTATATTTTACTTATATTTTATTAATATTATTCCTGTATTAAAATTGTGATTTTGGAAAGCTGCTTTCTATGTAATGTTTACCGTTCTAAATGATGAATTTTCTTCAAAGGATTGCAATATGGGCGAAAGTTAGGTTTATAGAAAACCACAGACGTGGAAACCAGTGTTTTAAGAGTTTTTCATCTATATTAAATGATTAATTCTTGTTCACATTATTTTAAGGGTGGACGCGTAATTTATATTGAAATGGAATTTTTGAATCTCGCGTACCAGGTTCTTAGAAAAAAAACAAAACAATACTCTCGAAAAAATTAAAGTTAAACAATTTAAATAATTTAAAAAAAAAAAACCTATGGCGCAGCAGCCCATGAAGGGCCAAGGCTTGCCAGACGGCAATTTGAATAGGAGGGCGTGTGGTAAGCACGCCGCAGTTCCTTCGCCGTTTAGTTCCAGCCATCGCTACCTAGAGCGCTACCAATTGTTGCTTCCCACTTTTTTTCACGATGCTGGGACAAAACCGACTTTGCCCCTCACGGGAATCGAACCCTGAATTC
Organism: Triatoma infestans; assembly: GCA_011037195.1. Lineage (NCBI taxonomy): Eukaryota > Metazoa > Arthropoda > Insecta > Hemiptera > Reduviidae > Triatoma > Triatoma infestans. The sequence goes on from JAAEAF010013695.1 coordinate 4,659, forward strand.
TCGCAATAAAGGCAAGAGCGCTAGCTTTCTAGACCAACGCGTGAGGACCTAAAATAATTTTAAGTAATTTGAAAATTTTTAATGTTTCAAATAAAAGGGTCAGGCCGATCGAAGTTTAATGTAAATCTGGAAATATTGAAAAAAATATCCACTTATCATACCAGGTAGCTTAATTTCTTTGTTTGTGTTTTTTTTTTTTTTTTAACTAGAATAACAAGTTTAATTTTTTTTTTTAATTTTTCGTGACTGAGATATGATGTTTCCATTATATTCAAATTCTAAAACATCGTGGAATTTTTACTTTCTCTTACTCTTCCTTATTAGGAAATAAGAATAGGTATTGCAAACATGTCAAATTATCGAAATTCCGGAAATACGTGTTTTGGGGTCCCTTGAGTACGAAAAAAGAAGATTTTTAACGAATGGGATAAGTATGTATCCAAATATCACTAATATGAAAAAATCACAGAAATCTGCAACTTGTTATTCCCTTTAGGTACTACTTACCTAGCATCAGACACGATTATTATGGGCAAAAAATCCATTAAACCGGAAATGCCATATTTTACTGATTGTTTAATTTAGTATTTCATGATTTTCTGAAATTTAGTAGTACCAATTTTCTTTAAACATCGCGTTTTACAATCTACCTACACATCGCTATCGCTTTTATTGAAATAGTTATTCCCCAGAAAAAAATGCATTTTTAAAGGTATTGATATAACGGTAGCGTCCATGTTTTCCTCTAAAGTTCTATGTATGATGTACATATGTATGATGTACGTATGATGTGTTCTATGTAGCATATACCGATGATGGTATTATTTTATTGTTAGGGCGCTGTTTGCCCACTATTTCGGACCTAATGCAAAGCTCCCTTAACATGGTATATTGTTGGACACAGGATAAGGGTCTTTCTATTAATCCTATTAAGACCCAGGCAATTCTATTTACTCATAGAAGGAAGATAGTAGGTTTTACACCTCCTAGGTTGTTAGGTACTTCCATACAGGTTAGCAAATCAGTGAAGTTCCTTGGAGTAGTTCTCGACAGTAAACTGAACTGGTCGGAACATGTTAAGACACAACATCAAAAGGCGATAATCTCCTTTTGGCAATGTCGAAGAGTTGTAGGTAAGAACTGGGGGATCACTCCCAAGATGATGTTCTGGATTTATTGCATGGTCATTAAACCTAGATTGGTATATGCGGCTTTGGTGTGGTGGCGTCGCATTGAAACACGATCCGCTAGGCAGCTGTTGGAAGAAATCCAACGTTTGGCTTGTCTGGCGGTGACTGGTGCGTTTCGGACCACACCGACCGCATCTATGGAGACTTTGTTAGGGATTCCACCTCTCTTTGTGGAGGTGAAAAACCAGGCAATGAAAGCCTGTTATAGAATTAAACAGGCAGGTTTTTGGCAGGGTAAGCGATATGGTCATTCTACCATTTATCGTGAGATGCTTTTAAGGATTCCCATTACAGGTTTCCCTTCTGATAGGAATTTGAAGACTTTTGTCTTTGGTCATTCCTACAGGGTTAGGTTGCCTTCTAGGGAAGATTGGTTAACCCTGGGTCCGTCTGGTGTGATTCCTGAGAATTATCTCCGATGCTACACAGACGGTTCCAGGATGGATGGTAGGTCTGGGGTTGCCATCTATTTTGAGACGGGAGATCATTTGGTAGCGCCTCTTGGTGAGTGGGCCACCGTTTTCCAGGCTGAGGTTTATGCAATTCTTTGCTGTATTTTGGATGAGATGGTGCGTAACACTAACTTAAAAGGTGCTCGGACAGCCAAGCTGCGTTGAAGGCGCTTAATTCATGTGTCTTCACTAGCAGATTGGTGTTGGAATTTTCTAAAAGACTGGAAGATCTTTCTTCATTAGGAGGTATTGATATAACGGTAGCGTCCATGGTTTCCTCTAAAGTTCTATGTATGATGTAATCACCTGTAATAATATTAATATCCATTAGAAATAAAGCTAAAATTCCAAATAAAATTTGAAAAAAATCTGTCTGATGAAGATAACGCGATTTTATAGAATATTTGCTCGAGAGTTTTTTTTTTAATTTTCTCGAAAATTTAACTTTGAATTTTAAATTGAATTTTTCATTTAACTTTGAATATTGAACGGCACAAAAAAATATTCTATAAATTTTACATAAGAGATGTATTTTGGGAAAAATAATTTTTAGTAAGTTTTGCGAAATTTGTGGTATTTAAATTGGAAATGTTATTCGACTACCTCTGAGCCAAGAACGTAACTCTACTCTTCTATATTCGACTATCTCTGAGCCAAGTACGTAACTCTACTCTTCTATATTCGACTATCTCTGAGCCAAGAACATAACTCTACTCTTCTATATTCGACTATCTCTGAGCCAAGAACGTAACTCTACTCTTCTATATTCGACTACCTCTGAGCCAAGACGTACTCTACTCTTCTATGTCAAAGACTATCTCTGAGCCAAGACTAACTCTACCTCTTCTATATTCGACTATCTCTGAGCCAAGAACGTAACTCTACTCTTCTATATTCGACTATCTCTGAGCCAGAACGTAACGTATACTACTCTTCTATCTATATTCGACTATCTCTGAGCCAAGAACGTAACACTACTCTTCTATATTCGACTACCTCTGAGCCAAGAACGTAACTCTACTCTTCTATATTCGACTACCTCTGACCCAAGAACGTAACTCTACTCTTCTATATTCCACTATCTCTGAGCCAAGAACGTAACTCTACTCTTCTATATTCGACTATCTCTGAGCCAAGAACGTAACTCTACTCTTCTATATTCGACTATCTCTGAGCCAAGAACGTAACACTACTCTTCTATATTCGACTATCTCTGAGCCAAGAACTTAACTCTACTCTTCTATATTCGACTATCTCTGAGCCAAGAACGTAACTCTACTCTTCTATATTCGACTATCTCTGAGCCAAGAACGTAACACTACTCTTCTATATTCGACTATCTCTGAGCCAAGAACTTAACTCTACTCTTCTATATTCGACTACCTCTGAGCCAAGAACGTAACTCTACTCCTTCTATAGTCGACTACCTCTGGCCAAGAACTTCACTCACTCTTTATATTCGACTACCTCTGACCCAAGAACTGAACTCGACGCTTCTATATTCCACTATCTCTGAGCCAAGACGTAACTCTACGCTTCTATATTCGACCTATCGCTGAGCCAAGAACGTAACGCTACTCTTCTATATTCTACTATCCCTCCTGAGCCAAAACGTAAACTACGCTTCTATATTCGACTATCTCTGAGCCAAGAACGTAACACTACTCTTCTATATTCGACTATCTCTGAGCCAAGAACGTAACACTACTCTTCTATATTCGACTACCTCTGAGCCAAGAACGTAACTCTACTCTTCTATATTCGACTACCTCTGACCCAAGAACGTAACTCTACTCTTCTATATTCCACTATCTCTGAGCCAAGAACGTAACTCTACTCTTCTATATTCGACTATCTCTGAGCCAAGAACGTAACTCTACTCTTCTATATTCGACTATCTCTGAGCCAAGAACGTAACACTACTCTTCTATATTCTACTATCTCTGACCAAGAAACGTAACTCTACTCTTCTATATTAGCTATCTCTGAGCCAAGAACGTAACTCTACTCTCTATATGTCGACTATCGCTGAAAGAAGAACTCTCTCTTCTATATTTATGTGAAGCTATTAAAAAAAAAAAAAAAAAAGTACAAATTTTAAAGATAATTTTCTAGTTTTATAATTGTTTTATTAACTATTATTAATAGTCGTATGAATTTTATAATAAAAGAAAAAAACTGTAGAGATATTAACACTTTTGAGAAAATAGCGAAATACGTACTAAAAAAAAAAAAGAATTCCAGTAAAGTCGTATTTTGGTCTAAACATTCTGTTCATTCGACTAGTATAAAACTCGTAACCAAATATATTATAAACTTTTGGCTCGCTGTGATTTTTTTTTTTTTCATTCATAAAAACACAAAAATATAAACCTCCAAAAAATTGCTAAAAACTTTTTCTCAAAACATATAATTCATTATTACTATGTTTCTTCTTTTTTTCTCTTCCTTTGTTTTTACTTCCTCTCACTCCTTAAGTAAGAGGAAGTATTGTAATCGTGTAAAAAAATTTCGATATCGTGATTTCACACCGGAAATATCTGTTTTGTGGTTTCCCTGATCCCAAAATAGTGGTTTTTAGAAAATGGTCGTGTGTATTGTAATGTATCTATGTGGTGAACAGCTTGGCTCAAAAAACGAAAACATTGTAGAAAGTTCAAACTTGATATTCCATTTAGGTATCACTATGAGATCAGACATTAGCTTACCTGTAAAAATTTCTCAACCGGAAGTAACCATTTTACTGAATAGTTTATGGTGCCAACGATTTTCTTAAAAATTTATATATCAATTAAATATACAACTTTCACTTCTAACATTTCTCTGGGAAAATAACATTTAAGGGTACTTTTGCGAGAGGGTTTCAGGGGTTACGGTTTCCCCTGAAAAGCTATTTCAGTTTAATACGCAATTCTATCATCTAAATCAATATTAATTAGAATTAAATTATGTTGTTGAAATTCCGAGTTTGAAAAAAATTGGATGACAGGAAATGCGTTTTTATTCAACAGTTTTTTTTTTTCCATTTTTGCGATTTTCTCCATTAAAAACACCGAACGATTTTCATTAAATTTGATATACTAATTATAATAGAACCTGGAACGCGAGATGTAAAAATTCCATTTCCATATAAATTACGCGTCCACCCTTAAAATAATGTGAACAAGAATTAATCATTTAATATAGATGAAAAACTCATAAAACACTGGTTTCCACGTCTGTGGTTTTCTATAAACCGACGTTTCGCTCATATTGCAATCCTTTGAAGAAAATTCATCATTTAGAACGGTAAACATTACATAGAAAGCAGCTTTCCAAAATCACAATTTTAATACAGGAATAATATTAATAAAATATAACTACAATAAACTTAAAGTTCACCTAAATCTCTGTTTGAAATGTGAAAATGAAATAAAACTAATACAATGCCAGTAGTGCATATTATTTTATCGGCTAAAATTGATAGTGATATGTTTTTTGTTTTATTTTAATTTAAGGCGCCCGGAGCCTTCTCAATGCACTGCCGGCCTCCGGACAATATTCTCTCGTTACAGACAACCCAGTCCATCATCGGACAGTGAGCTGTAGAGGCTCCTAGGACGAAACAATGTAAAGACAGCACAGCTGGACACGAACCCGGGTCCTCAGCGTGGGAGTCCAGTACGCTAACCAGTTAGCTATTCCCTTCCTTATATGATAAGTTCAAATAATTATTCACAACTGTACTCTTACATTTAAAATTTATATATTTATATGTTTGATTGAGTTAGGGGATAGGAATCGGGAAGTGTTGAAAGTAGCAGAGCAATGAGCGGTGCGGTAGCGTTGGCGACCGGTGAATTATTTTTGAATATTAGTTGGTTAGAACGATTGGTTGTTCTAATTGACATGAGATGTTACATTGTTAGCAGCTAGCTGCTGAAACTTTAACTTGATTGTATAAAGCTTCTTTATGACTGACTATTCGAGAGCCAGTTTTATATAGTTCTTAACTATTCTAAAGTCGTTTGAATTCTGGCGTTGGTTGTACAATTACTTCTTAAAGATATTGCATATTATTTTATAGGCTAAAATTGATAGTGATATGTTTTTTTTTTTTAATTTAAGGCGCCCGGAGCCTTTGATATAAAATTTGTCAAACACAATTTTGAAAACGGAGTAATAAAAAGTTGGGCGAGTGTATCAACCCAGATTTTTTTTTTTTTTACTTTCTCTTACTCCTAGTATGAGTAAGTATTGTAATCGTGTCAAATTTTCGATATCGGCGTTTTCACCGGAAATATCCGTTTTGAGGTCCCCTGAGTCCAAAGAAGTGGTTTTTAGCAAATGGTCAGTGAGTGTTTAAGAACAGCTTAGGTCAAAAACGAAAACCGCAGAATGTTGAAACTTGATATTCCATTTAGATATCACTATGAGATCTGACAGTATGTTATCTGTCAAAATTCCTCAACCGAAAGTACCTCTTTACTAGTTGTTTTTTTTTTTTTACGTTTTTGCGATTTTCTCAGAAATAACTCCGACGATTTACTTCAAACTTGGTATATCAACTATACATAGAAAGAGCTACAACTTTTATTAGAAACATTTCTCTGGGAAAATTCATTTAAGAGAACTTTTGCAAGAGGGGTGAGGTCACAGTTTTCCTCTAAAGTGCTATTTCAGTTTAATACGCAATTCTATCATCTAAATTAATATTAATTAGAAATTAAATATGTTGTTGAATGAAATTCCGAGTTTGAAAAAAAAATTCAGATAACCGGAAGTGCGTTTATACTTTAATGTTATTTTGCAGTTTTCTGTTATTTTCTCTAAAACGACTCCAACTATTATCTTTAAACTTGAAATGTAAACGACTTATATAAAAAGCTACAACTTTTGTTTATAATATTTCTTCTGGTAAAGTCATTTGACGGGGGTTTTTGTGAGAGGAGCGGGGTTATGTTTTTTTTTTTTTCTAAAGTCATAGTTTGATTATACAATTCTACCATCTAAACAAAATTAATTACAAATAAATAGATGGCCAAAATTCCATGTTTCGTGAAAATTAGTAAAACCGGAAGTGCGTTTTTACTGAACAGTTTTTTTTTGCGATTTTCTCCATAAAAACACCGATGATTTTCATTAAAATTGTCAATCATAAGAAAATTTGAATAAAAGAAGTTGTGTGAGTGTATCAAACCAGATTTTTTTTTTGTTTTCATATAGATCCTGAGGAAGGGCACCAACTATGTTCGAAATGTCCATAGAATAAACTTTTAATGTTAAAATTTTTTTTATTTTTTGCCACCCCCCCCAGCAAACATTTTGTTTGTTTTTAAATACAAATTGTTTGTAATGCTATCTACAAGCATATCGTTATTATTCTCGTTACAAAATTGAGATGTTTAAATCGTAATCAGCATTTATTTTCAACACAACAGGCCGTTACATAAAGATACTGTTGTTCACTGCTTCTCGTATCGTTGTTTTCTTTATTCTCTGTTGGTACTACTGCTGCCCAAGGCTATTGTATCCAGATCACGTCTTATTGAAACTAGGTTAACCATTTTACCCATGCTCATTTACCTTCTTTTGATCTTTTTTTTCTCACATTCTTTTTATTACGTTTTTCTCCATAAATTGTAACATTTCTAAACGACTAAAAAACTGAATTGTACATAACTTGCTAATGCAAAAATGCTGTTTTTTGTTTTTTTTTTGTTTGTTAAGTTATGCTTTCATCTAAACAAAAGATAGGTATTCATAAACATAATAAAGCAAATATCTAAGAAAATCTAAATTTTTACTTCAGAAATATTAGCGATAAAATTAGGTAAATATGTAGGCAGCGCCTTCACAACACCTTTAACAAACAGCAAAATATCTGGTGTGAAACACTCACACAACTTTCTCTTACTGCAATTAATGCAATTTAAAATCACAAATTTTCTTTTAAATTGCAACATTACAAAGTTTACTTAAAATGGCTAGAAAAAAAATGATGTGGGGAGAAGGCACTTTCCTTCTATACTCATTCGTTAAAGGTTCCACGTTCTACTCCTGACTACTATGTTAGATTAGTAATGGGAAGATTAAATTTACAAGCACACGTCTTTTAGCAGGCCATCTCTTGGTGGGTACATATTTTTGAAATGGAGGAATGCCGACTGCCACATATTTGTTATAGAAGATTATGTAAACTCTCTTTTAATAAACATATCCCATTTAATTGGACCGATTCTGTTAAAAATTTGTTATATCCTTTAGGAGCTATGAACGTATGGGACTCATAGAATCCTATCTTTATAAAAAGGGAACTAAATAATTTAAAATAAATAAAATGAATAATTTATTACCTACATAGCAGAGACATACGTATATAAAGTACTCAATTCCCAATATAATTCATTATTTAGAGTAATTTGTAATTATAATTTAGATAATTCTGCTCTCCAAATTAAATGTAATCTTACATTTCTACAATTTATCACTCAATTAATGGGAGAGAAATACACTAGATTATTATTAAGAAAAAGAAATAACGAATTTAATTGTCTAAATACTTGTCGCCCTCTATGTAAAACTAATTCTGACAATTTACTACACTTTATTTTTACTGTAGATTCTATAAAGAGTTTAGACATAAGTATGTAATGTGATAGCAATGTGATAACAAGAAGAAAAAGATATAATTTTTAAATAAATTATAACTAGTGGTTCCCTCCAGCCGCTATCTTCAGGTCAAGAGCCGCGGCAAACAAAAACCCTTTCAAACGAGGGTCAGTACACGGTCAAAGGAACACCGCTAAAGAAAAGCCGCTAAAACCTTTTCAAACAGGGGTCATTATACGGTCAGTGTACAGAAGCCACCTGGCCTATATTCCTTTCATACAAGGGTCAACGAACACTCAAAAGGCCACCTGGCTACAAACAGTCTTTGTTAATCACCGAATGGCCACCATCTGTTGCCACACTGGTCACTGACCTAACTCACCCTAGTCACCGACCTATTCAAGATCTAGGGTCAACATACTGCAAGAGATGTTTTAGTGTGGTTCATACTTACACGCCTGTCAATGTGTGAGTAATACCAATATAAACTTCGCTCCACTGGAGGAGGGGAGCAGTGTCACATCAGGATTCAACAGTCAGACAGAAGTTCACGTCAGTTCAAGCAGTTTCGCGAGCGCATCCCCTATTCAAGGTTTAAACATATAAAATACAATAATATGCATATTACTGACATGGCTTTGGCCGTCTGCCAGGAGTGCAGGTATTATAAATATAAACGAAAATCCTAAATATATTCAAAATTAATAATCTTATTTATACATACAATACTATAATGGATACACATAATTATTGATATACACAATTCAATCAGACTGCATTAAAAATTAAAGTTTTCTACAAGAAAGTTCCTATAAAACAAAGCTTCTTTTATAAAATTAATTAAATTAAACCAATCACCTCCATTCAAGAGCTCTATCATTTGGAAATCTGTCAAATATTCCTGTTTGAAATGCTTGGACCTTTTATCTTTAAATATAGGACAACGTCCCAGAAAGTGGAACACATCCTCATTTTCGACTTTATTACAAAGAGAACATAAATAAATTTTATCCTGTATATAAGGCTTATAATTTAAATTTAATAACTCTCCTCTAATTTTTATTAATAGTCCTATATCCTCCGTGTTTAGGGCCTTTACCGGGTAATCAACATCCAAGGAAAGCTGACAATAAATACCATGAAATGTACCTTTTAACGCCTTATTCTTTAGATCCTTACAATAAAAGTCTATAACCATTTTTTTAATGAAATTTCACATTCTTTCCATTTATCCGGTGCGTTTACGCCCAGGCAAAAATTAAAATTTATTTTTTCTGACCACACATTCCATTCCCTAAACCATGATATTTTCTTCCTTATTATTTCTTGGGCCACTAACTTTGTTAAACGGAATTCTTGTTGTTCCAAGACCCTTCGAATGTATTTAAAGTGAAGAAGGAATGTGAAAGCATGAATTGGGGTGGTTTAAACATATATTTATTATCATTTCATTAATCATTTACAGTTGTGCATCTTAGTTACTATTTCAATCATTTTTAAACACTTATTTCAAACACTTTAAATTATTGTTAAAATATAATCTATTTTAGTACCTAAATTCAGTAGTTCGTATTTCGTGTAACAACTCTCTAACTAACACCCACCTATTCTTCACTTCTACTCCCTATTCAAGACATCTGATTCCAATACAAGTACATCGCAGATCATTTATAATTCTCAGACGATGTGAAGTGGGAAAAATTATAGTTCATAAATTCTGTACAGAAAATTAAGGACCTATTTGTTATACACTAAGGTTTGTTTAAATTTGAAAAATAATGTGTTAAATGTTTAGTGCCCTCAATATTGACCTCATTTACCAATGTGTTAATAATAGCGACATTTGTGTAACATTTATGAGGGGTACTCTTATCTTTCTACTTTTATTTATTTAATTTATTATTAGATTTTTCTTGAACAAGAGTTTTCTTTGCTTTTTTTTTTCTTCTCTGATTTTGCAGTCTCATGTTAGCATAAAAATTAGAAAGATCTATTTTTGGATAAAATATAAGTTAATTTATATTATTTTACTTTATAACAGAGATGTCATTTTATTCTCTGCATTTTGTGACTTTCATTTCATTGTTATTGTACACGCGTAGGCGTGAACTCGGAAGCTTTAGAGGGCTTAATGAACCACGCAATTATGAAAAATTAATAAGGTAATCAGTGTTAATTGGCTTACCTTGAAGATGCGGTTATGATGAATGAGAAGCGTGCGTTGAGCCGGAGAAGCTGTAAAAGACGCTAGGAAGCGTAACAGGGTATAAAGGAGGCTGTGTATATGTGTATAGGTGTGTATGAAAGGAAGTTGCGGGAAAGGTAATTGGTGAATGAAGCGTTCGTTGAATGCGAGTAAGACCTCTCGGAAGCTGGATGGCGACAGAGATGAAAGACCGGTGTTGTAAACGCAATACCTCCGTGGAGGCGGTAAAATTTGATGATGAAGCAGTAAATGATAACAAATACACATATACCCCTCGTGAAACGAGCCAAACCATAAGTGAAGAAAAGGGATGAATAACCAGGAAAAAGGGGGTGGCTGTGGAAGGGAAACCAACAAGAAGGCGCAGAACGCGCCAGAGAATTGGTGGGAGAGAATTAAAAAGGGGAGAAACAGGATATCTGGCCGGACGACGTGGGCGCACGCGGAAGTTAGCAATACACATACAATCTGGCAAGACGAAGCAACAATTATCTTGTGTATCTTATACTCTCACTTTTGTAGTAGAATTCAATCGAGCGTGGCTCCTTGTCATAAGTTTGTATTTTCTAAAGGCAATAAACAACAATTACAATTACTTTCTTTCTATACCTGAGCGAATTATGTGGAGCGCTCTATGTTAAAACCAAGAAATCTTGTGCAAATTTCTAATTGAAACTAAATGGCAGACCTCCAATATCCCCCTCTAAAATAATTTTTTGTCAGATTAAAGTTTCGAATAAAAGTTAGATACGTTTCTATTTATGCATCAAGCATTCCAAGTATCAAGAAAATCGTTGCAACCGTTTTCGAAAAAATTATGAAAAAACTTAATAACCTATTTTGTAAAACGTCACTTTCATTTAACCGATTTTCTGCAAATTTGGAATTGATATTCCTATGATCTTTCGTCTTTGAGATATTCTGTTAACACACATTTAGAGTCGAGATTACTCAGTTTCCAGCTTAGTTTTTTAAATCCATTTCAAGAATATTTGTTTCAATATGAGAGAAATTCTACTTAGATAAAATATTTCTGTCTTTCTTATAGTCTTTTTTTTATTTACAAAATTTTGTGTAAACTCGTTTTTGTTTTTTTTTCTAAATTTTGAGCAGATCTTAAATTGAGAAATGTGAAATTATATTTATTAATTATGATACTTTGAAAATATTAAGAAAATAAACTTTATATATTATAAAAATTTAAATAATTGCACCATGTTTTGGGATTAGCTACATGGGCCCAGTAGGGGTTTCTTGGATAGCGTAAGATTTGGTCCCACCCCATAGACTAATACTAATAATTACGACCACTTTTTATATAACCCCAGGCCCCGTCATTAGGAATTTAACAAGAATTATCTATATAACTTTGGAGCATCAACAAAACTTATCGCTATGATCTTAACAGGTTGGGATTTCACTTAAATTCACTAAGAATATAAAACTTAAATTCACAATTTATTAAAAATAAAGAGAGGGAATTCTGTGCATAGTTAAACATAATTTCCAGAATAAAATCCTTTGTCGCATTTAACACAATTTGGACTATGTTGTTCCTTTTTGTTTATGCCTCGCAAAAATCCATACTCCGTTTGGCAACTATCCTCTTGAGATTGTTAAATTTAACAACCACTTATGAAACTGTTCTATATTAGTACCTACATTATGGTACATCTTTCAAGAAAAAACACAATTATTTCTTCTTTAGTTTAAAACTAATATACATTACTCACTAGGGACGGGTGTTGGTGTAGTGGTTATGAGCATGGACTTGTAACTGGGAGATTACCAGTTCGTGTCCCGCGTATAACAACTAAATTTTATATTTGTATCAAAAATGTAAACAATAAAGTAGGTGCTTCCGCCACCGTCCACGACACCTGATTTGATAGTTGGACGTTAAGCCCACCTGAAAAAATAGTAGGGGCATTACTTTACTTATTACTTACTAATACGAATATTTTACTTAAGAAAGTTAAACTTTCTACTATTAAGGTTGACATAATATTAGATTGAAAATCTACTTCTGATAGTTTGTTTTTACTTTATCAAAAGTAAGTTTTAGAACTAGAGACAACTGTGAAATTAAATTAGTTTTCTCATACAACAATAACTTTCTACTTTCTCTTAATGCTCCAAGTACTTTTGTGCTAGATTTTTTTTTTAAATTGACTTTCCACTGAAAATACGCTTGATATAGAAAGTTTTTTTATTTCTTTTCAAGATTAAACTTAGTCTTCCATTACTGTATCACTGGAAGTTTCGGTAAAAGTTGGTTTAGGGAAGGCGGAGCGTTTACAGTCACCATTTTTATTTACGTATGTATTTTTTTTAGTTTGTTGTAATTTTTCTGGAAACAAGATTTTATAACTTTGGTCAGTTTACTAAATTATTCGATTTTCTATGATTTTTATAAGAAATATTTTTTGAGCTATTTTCCAAAATTTTCTTCCAAAGCGTAGGAATTATTCCTTGCATAATAGTTCACATATAAATATTTTAATTTATATTATTCTTGACGTCATCCAAATATACGAGGGTAAGTCAAATATAAACCGGACTTCTTCTTAGTGCCTCATCAGGCCGTCCCAAACAAGATCGGTTTTGTTTATCTCTGTTTAATCGGCAATTGTTTATCTCTGTTCTGTCGCCCGTAAAGCCATAACTGAGCAAGAGGTTACATCGCGCGTTGCGCAACGTATTATTGTTAAGTTTTTTAACAAACGAAGGTGTTAAACCAACGGAAATTTTGACCCGATTGCAAGCACAGTTTGGTGAAGGTACCCTTTCCCGGACCCAAGTGTTTGATTGGGCTAAGAAGTTTAAAGGTGGACGTGAAAGTGTAGAAAATCAACGTCACGATCAACGCCCAAGATCAAGTGTCACAGATGACAACATCCGTGCAGTATGTAACCTTATTAAAGGTGACCGCCGCATAAAAATCGATGAAATCGCTTCAGAGATAGGAATCAGCCATGGAAGTGCTTATACCATAATCACAGAGCATCTTGGCTTCACAAAAGTCTGCGCTCGATGGGTTCCGAGGTTACTGACCACAAATCAAAAAGAGGACAGATTGCAAATCACTGAGAGACTTTTGAATCAATTCCGGCAGGAAGGGGAATTGTTTTTGAGGTGCATTGTGACATGTGATGAGACATGGGTGCACCACTGCAGGCGGGAATCAAAAATGGCCAGTGAGGAGTGGCGAAAAAAAGATGAAGTATTCTCTGTGAAGGCAAAAACCCGTCTCTCTGCCGGAAAAATGCTCGCGACTGTTTTTTGGGACTGAAGGGGAGTTTTACTCGTTGACTTCCTACACGATCGATGCGCACAGTTAATTCCGCCTACTGCTGCCAGCTGTTGGAGTCAGCGAAAGCCGCCTACAGAACCAAAAGACGGGGTTTTTCATCAGGTCTCACACGGCGACTTTGACAAAGGGACAAATTGGTCGAACTGCATTGTAAAATCCTTGAACACTCTCCCAACAATCCAGATTTATCTCCCTGTGACTACTTTTTGTTTGGGCCCTTGAAAGAAGCACTAGGAGGAAAACGGTTTGAAAACGATCAAGCTGTAGAAGATTTCGTGCGCAATTGGCTGATGAATCTACCTCAAAACTTCTTTGGAGAAGGGATCTTCAAGCTTCCAAAAAGCTGGGAAAAATGGTTTTTGAGAAAAATCACGAAAAACTGAGCAAACTATTCAGTAGAGTGGCACTTCCGGCTGATGGATTTCGAAACCGAAACCTTCGTGTCTGATGCGTTGATAGTAACTAACGGAACACCAAGTTTGAGATTCCTGCAATTTTTTTCTTTTTTGAGTTATTCTTTGTTCACAGAGACCCACTCTTACACATTCAAACCATTTTCTAAAAAACACTTTTTTTGGACTCAAGGAACCTCAAAACGTGAATTTCCGATGAAAACTCAATTTCGAAAATCTGGCATGATCACAACACTTCCTTTTAGTACTTACTATTAGTAAGAGAAAGTAAAAATTAGTTCAAGCCTAACTTAAATAACTAAAAGTGAATCTTAAGGAACCATAATTATAAAAAAATACAAAATCATATGATTTACATACTTTACTGTAAATTGATAAACAAACAAAATGTTTATCTTTAATTTAAACCTTGATATAACAATAAAAGAAACTCTTTTAATTCTATACTAATCTCTGAAAATGTAAATAACGTATATAAATTATGGTTCTATATATGTGTCACAATGTTCTCTACATAAACAATATGATTAATATCTTCTAATTCTTCATTATAAACTTTGAACATTAATAACAATAAACTTATTTTCATACTTAACAAACTTTTAAGAGAAACTCCCGCTCAACGGCAGCTGGGCAAATGATATATATAAGATTTTGGCTTTGTCAACCGAATTTTGAACTAGCAAAGGCTTCCTTCAAGGATGCTGTACGGCCCCTCAGGCTTTTCAAAATATTCATGGAAGAAAGCTGTTAGAAGAATACTCAAGCTGGGGACTACAACTGAATTTTAACAAGAAGGAGTACATCAGGAAGGAGCACTCGTTATCAATGGTAATTCCATAAAGATGGTGGACAACTTCCAGTACCTGAGGTCAATCGTTGAGATGAAAACTTATTGATTTGTTAGACTTTACTACATCCAAATTAAATACAATTTATAACTTTTCCAAATCGATTTTATGCCGGTTTTTAACCAACGTTTCAAAAAATGGAACTCTTGATAATAAAAAGGAAACAAATTATAAAAATTGTGTAAATCACTTAAATTTTAAAGTTTGTTTATCAACATTTAATTTTTTACTTTCTCTCACTCCTAGTAAGAGCAAGTATTGTAATCGTGTCAAATTTTTGATATCGAGTTTTCACCGGAAATATCCGTTTTGAGGTCCTTTGAGTCCAAAAAAGTGGTTTTTAGCAAATGGTGTGTGTGTGTGTGTATGTGTTTGTGTACGTGAACAGCATAGGTCAAAAACGAAAAACCGTAGAAAGTTGAAACTTGATATTCCGTTTAGGTATTACCATGGCATCTGACAATGGGACACCTGTCAAAATTCCTCAACCGAAAGTACCACTTTACTTGTTAATTTTTTTACTTTTTTGCGGTTTTTTTCAAAAATGGCTCCGACGATTTTCTTCAAACTTGGTATATCAACTACACATACAATGAGCTACCACTTTTATATGAAACGTTTCTCTGGGAAAATTCATTTAAGGGCAGTTATGGGGAGAGGTGGGGTAGGGTTTTCATCAAGTGCTATTTCAGTTAATTATACAATTCTGTCATCCAAACAGAATTAATTAGAAATAAATAGATGCCCAAAATTCCGAGTTTCAAGAAAATTAGTAAACAGGAAGTGCGCTTTTACCGGACATTTTTTTCACATTTCGACGAAGTTCATTAAATTTGGTACACAAACTATAAAATTTGTCAATTATAATTTTGAGAACTGGAGTAAGAGAAAGTTGTGTGTGTGTTTCACATCAGATTTTTTTTTAATTGTTTTATTGAATATTTACAACTACATAAATAAATAAATATGTAACAAGTAAATAGGCTAAGAGGAGATATAAACAATGACTTGACGGTCATGAATGGTAGTTATCCAGTGACAACTACCATTAGTCACCCAGAAGGTCGCGGGGCCAACGACGTTTCAATCGCCTTGAGGATTGCCTGGAAGTGTGGGGGAGGAGAGGGTTTGGGCGAGAAGATTGTGATGATGGGGGAATTTGCTATGGAATTTCTTGTGCCGGAGCTTTGCTAAATCTTGGACAAAAGGAATCTTCAGATCTGTATGGATTGTATGGTTGGATACGTAATAAGGAGCATCGGCTATGCGCCGGAGTATTTTGGACTGCAGGGTTTGTATTCTGTTGAGGTTGGTACATTTTGTGGTTCCGTAGAGTTCTAGTCCGTATAATCAGATGGGTGCGAGTAGTGAAGGATAGAGTCGTATTTTATTCTGTAGAGTGAGTTTGGAGCGTTTGTCAAGGAGTACAGCAAGTAGTCTAAAACGGTTGTTGAGGGAAGTCCGTTCAAGTCTGGTGTTTGGGTTCCAGGTTAGTCGCTTGTCTAGATACATAAAGATAGCGAACGTGGTCTGCCGATGGGATGGACAGGTAGGATTTTAAGATAAGGTAATAGGTATTTGGTAGGATATCCTTAAGTTTGTGTAAGAGATCTTCTACTCGTACATTTAATTAAATTATTTTGTTTATTTAAATTCTTGGAAATCTTGAATCTTCCATTTCTCCTAGTTTTTTAGCCCATCTAAGACGCCTTTTAATATAAAATAAATTCTAAGAAGTTTTGTTTCAGTATTTCAAGTTAAATTACATTTTCACTTTCATTGTCCTTATTTAGAAAACGTTGAATAATCTAAAAGTTACAAATCGGACTGGAAGATCACGACTGACTTTTCACATAGAAAGTACATCTCAACGTCTATGGTCATTGGCGCCGGGAGCCTTCTCAGTGCATTCTGGCCTTGTTACAGACAACAATGCCGTCCATCACAAGGACAATGCTATAGAAGCACCTAGGAAGAGAAAATCTAAAGGCAGCACTGCTGGACTCGAACCTGGGTCTGCGCGTTGCTAGTCCAGCGCGCTACCACTGAGCTAATCCCTTCCTCAATATTCTGATGTTATTTTTGTAATGGGATCCGAATTATTAAAGATTCATAGAATCCGAAGAGCCAAGAAGCAGGCATTAAATGAATCAAAAGTTAGAACTTACTCTGGCCTACCCATCTAGGCCAGACTAGGAAGGGAGAGTTCGATTCATATAAATAGAGCGACAGCAGAACAGTACGGGGCAGTTTTACGGCAGTACATCCAGCCAGCAACCTATCTACTTACTTTCAATTTACTCAGCCAGTCTGTCTCTTTATTATTCTTGCTACCTAACTTCATTTTTAACTGTAAAGTCCTTGCAGCTTGTGTGTTCTATTTATTATATAGTGTTCAGCATATCATCTAGTTTATTTTTAATGTCATTCCTATATTCATTCTCTCTAATTTCTCTTTTCTTCTCAAACCTGTTTATTATAGTTATTGAATATGTGGATGGGTCCACAATGCTGGATAACATCTGGTATTTTATCCGTCGTAGCATGCATATTTCTTTTATTACGGACCGGTTTCGGATTTTCATCCAACGTCAGAATAAATTTATCAAGTTCGTGCAGAAAGTTCACTTCAACGCAATGTTTCTGTTACACTCGACACTTTGGTTAGTTGATTGTATATATGCCATTATTGCTATTATTACTTTAATTTTGTCCATTCAATCTCCACCTGTACTGTAATTTCCTATCTAATGAGTTGTTAATAATTTTTGGTTAACATTTATGCTATTTATTTAGTTTATAGTATTCCAAATTTATATTGGCAGCTATCATATACAATGTTTGCGCACTTAGGAGTTGATTACATAAATTCAAGTAGTTGGTTCCGCAGAGCTAGAAAGTATCAGAGATATTTTTCATGATAGCCTGCTTCTTTTTGTGGTCATCGACCGGTATGGGGCGTTCGCCCATTATCAGGATGTTTTTTGTCAAACATAGTGTGTGGTAACATAGACTTGCACAGAGCAAATTTAGTTGATACACTCAGTGCATAAGAATACGAGTGCATCAACCAAATTTGCTCTGTTCAAGTCCATGTTTTCATACTGTTCGACAAAAAAACTTCCTGATGATGGGTGAACGCTCGAAACCCCAAAAAATTTTTTTGATGACCACAAAAAGAAGCAGGCTACAATCTCTGATAATTTCAAGGAATTTCAGCATTTTCTTCTAAATTACAAATATATTTCCAAAATCGATTATAAATTTCAACCTTTTCATATAGAATGTTATTTTTGATACAAAATTTTAACTATTGTTGGAATTCATAATATTTTACCGCCAGTTTAGACACTTCTACTTGAAATATTACTACTTCAACGTCAAATACTTTTGTTTAAGATGATATTGAAGATGTTCTAAATTCTAAAGAGGATACTTCAAGTCTAGGACTCTTATCTTGTAAGAGATTTCACGAAGTTCTCCTTGGTTTTTTTTATATATCCAAATCTTGTAGTTGAATTTTTTAAAATATAAACCACAATAAAAAATAAAAAAAAAATGAAAATATCAAATTTCATTGAAGAATTCTGGTTGATCCACTGGACACGATTATCTATTTCAATTGAGGAATTTTGATCTTTTAATTTTTTTTTTTTATTACTCCTGGAACAACTATTACGATATTATAACTTTTCTGAATTTTGCATAAGAAATACTGGTCATTTGGCGTATAGGAAATTCGCAAAAAGCTCAAACTTATTATTCTGTTTAGGTACGTACTTATTACCGCTTGTGACACGAAGGTTATGGACAAAACCATCAATCAAATGCGATTTTACAGTTTTTTGCAATTTTCTCAACGAAAAAAATGGTTCCAATGATTTTCTTTAAACTTTGTATACTATCTACACACACATAATATCGTATCACTTTTATTTGAAACATTTTCTTATGAAAATTGATTTTTTATAGGGTTCTGTGAGAGAAGAGTAACGTCATACTTTCTTGTAAAGTCCCACTTCAGTATAATGTATTGTTTTACCACCTTAATAATAGTATTATTATCCATTAGCAGTATTGATAGAATTCTAAAGTTCAAGAATGTATTTATGCCAAATACTCCTCTCTCTTTATAATCTTGATCTCTTTGGTATAATCTCAAATCCGTTGCTATTCCAGATTTCTTTTGCAATACGTTCTTGTTTTCACGTATTGCCACTACATTTTGAGCTAGTTAGAGCTGAATAATATTACTTTATGTCACTTTGAATAAAAGTAAGGGTTTTTTTTTTTTTAAATATTTTCTCTCGATTGTGATTAAAAGTATAATTTCACTCAGTATTTTTGATTTAATAATTGTCATATTATTATATGGTGGCAGGGGAAAAAAATACATTTAACCATGATTTTATCATTAATGACCGTATTTCCCTTACTATTTTGATGGCATATCACACGTCAGATTAGGGCAATGATCAACATCCATCAGACCTATCAAATCAGGACATTAACCAGCGACTCGTTAATACTGTGACGTTTTTCCCTACAAACTAGCTACTGCAAGTAGTTTTAAGTGGGTTCGTATAGATAAAATACTCTAAACTTCAATAAAGAAAACACCAATTTATTGTTATACACAATAAATTACAAAATACAACACTTAATAATAATTAATTCACAGTTTAAACAACAAAAGTTCACTTTGTTCACTTTTTATACACTTTCCATAAACGTACACTTCGTTTGTAACTAAAAAAACTCTCCCAACTCTCTGTGGTCCCACTATTATAACGGTGGCGAATCGTCTGGAACTTCCTCGATTCTTCTTCAAAGAGCTAGAGTGCGCCGGCAGCGCTTCCTAACGGCCACTAGATAAACTTGAGGTACCTGCCTTCTCTCGTAGATGGCACCACCGGCTGCGTTATAATACAAAACTATTGCTTTACTTAGCAATTCATAATGCCAACTACTTGCAAGTATTGTCGACCCACACTTGCACATACAAGATGATGAAGCAGCAATTGAGCTTGCCGCATGCATCAAGCGATTCACTTACATACGTAAGAAGGCATCTGCGAATTCAATATTTACATATCAACCAAGTCAAGGCGTCCGCCAACGGAAAATTTTTTCAGAGGATGGGATGATATGATGGTTGGTATGTCACAGGCTATCTCACGTCAGATTAGTTCCCTGCTATCCACAAGAAACCCAAGGTCGTATCTTCTAATGAGGCCAACCAAAGGTTAGGGATGAAGTATCGCCCTGCTGGTCCTACCACAGGTGTCTATATTGAAGGAAAAAGGACAGTGGACGCCTCCTCATTCTAACACCTTCTTCAAGAGCGAAGACACCTTCCATGCTACCAGCCAAAACAAACATCCAGTCTACACACCACACACTTGCCTATCTCTCAGTCACTCATATTATATTTATATATTCATATCATATTTATTTATATATTATATAAGTCAAGTCCTTAGAATTATAAGTGTACAGTGGACAGAACATTTAGTTATTAATTGTAAGCCCCGGAAAATCCCCACTACACTGTCCTTATTACAGTAGACATATATGAATTTGTCTTCTATTTTCATTGCCAAAACTTAATATATATTATAGTAAAAATTAAGAATAAAATCAATAGATAATAACAACTGAGTTCCAATCAAAACATGGTAACAAACATGACACTAGTAAAATGAAAAATTTATTCCCAAATATATTGGTTTAAAGTTCAAAGCCAAAAATTTTCATTTATTTTAATTTTTTATAAATACGTATTTTAAATTCATTGTGTTTTGTTCATATTAAAATTAATGAACTCTGTGGATGTAACAGATTTAGTAATCGGTATTTGATCATAAATATTTGAGGGTTTTTTTTGAAATAGTGAATGTAAAAAGACAAAAGGAAATATTTAATTAAAACGCTAGATAAAAGGATTAAATGTATAATAGTTTTGAAAAGGATTTGATAGTTTTCAAAATAACATTCCCAAATTGTTTTTAAAATGTTTCTACGTTTTTAATTATTTATATATAAATTATTTATATTTATTATATATAATATATGGAATTTTTTTTGTTTTTCTTTTTTACTGAAAGCTATATAAAAAAATCTGGTGTTGCGGAAACATCCACGCAGCTTTCTTTTACTCCATTTAATACAATTAGCGCAAAGTTAGGAGAGACCGCGGCACATTTCAATGTTATGCCCTGTATTAAAATATATAGGAGATATATTAAAGAGGTAATGCTTATAAAACATATGTCAACTGCTATTATCTACAAAGAAAAAATATTATTTTTCGCAATATAGTCATTCTCATCTATTCCAGAAACAAAATACAATTACACTACACTGGCCGCCTCTCCTACTATGGTAGGATAGATAATGCACCATAAATAGGAGAGGTGCCCGTACCTCTCCTCTGTGTAGGATACATGGCTGATCGACATGAAACTTGGTAAATTCTATGGCTAACTACAGCATGGAATTCTTTCATTTCAATTGAAATTAATATAGTAGATACAAATTTACTACAATTTTGCCATATGTTCGCTTCTGATCTCTCTATCGCTCAACTAACTTGCCTGACGCTATGTGGTGGCAAACAAGAGAAGTAAAGCCTGCGTCTTCTTCCCTACTCCTAACTTTACCCTATATTTAAAATGGCTACCTTTACTATGTTTTCTAAAATTGATGGATCTAAACCGTAATGCTGTAAATATTAAGTTTAATTGGATTTCGCAGTTAAGTAATACTTTCTCTTCTATAAATCTTTTGGATTTATTATATACCGATGTTATTGTTAATTTGAAAAAACAATTAAGATTATCTTTAATAAACTATAAAAAATTTCTTAAAGAGACTGACTTAAAAAAACTTCACAGTTCTAATTTTAGTTTAATATATTCTGCAATAGTATTTGAAGATCAAGAACCACAAAACTACTTGAGGTTTAATATTCCTTTTAAATTTATACGTCTGTTATCCCAATTACGTCTGTCCTCAAAGTATGTATTGAAAATAAATACAAGTAGAATTACATATACAATAAACCCTAGAGAATTGTGCACTTTGTGTAATACTCATCAATTTGAGGATCTATCCCATATTTTGTTGCATTGTCCAATATATCTACCACTTCGTTCTGAATATTTACATTTCTTAAAGGATATAGATTATTTTAATTTTCCTTTATTATTTCATAATATTAGTATTGTAAGCGTACAAAAATTATTTTATTTTATGGAAAGCGCAATGAAGTTGAGGGCATTTATGTTAAATGAATAATATGATATTCTGATGAACTGTGCAACCTCTGATAGGAAGCAATTAATGCTTTTATTTAGTTCTATCATTTACAGAAGTATATAATTTTTGTTTCATTTGGTTATTTACTTATAAAAATTCTATAAGTATAAATTATAATTATTACTATTCATAAGATACTTAAGTTCTTTTAATTGTATTTTGTTCAGCAACTCCTTTGTATAGGGCTATGCCCATGTAACAAATAAATAAATTGAATTTAATTGAATATTTAAAATGGCTAATTAAACTCAAATTTTATTATCTGTCCTACATAAATATAGAGGTGGTGGTGGGACAAATACCAGTCTATTAATCTTGGAGTTAGAGAACTGATGATCACATATGGCCCAGTAGAGCGCTCTAAAAAACACTATACCAACTACCTATAAAATTTGAAATTAACCCCACAAGGTCCACATAATTATCCAAAACAATTTTTTTTTTTTTGTTGTGATGGTTGGTTCCGCAGAGCTGGAAAGCATCAGAGACATTTTCCGTGGTAGCCTGCTTTATTTTTTGGTCATCGACCGGTTTCGGGAGTTCGCCCATCTTCAGGATGCTTTTTTTCAGACGTTTTTCAGAAGTTTGCTCTGTACAAGTCTGTGTTGTCACACTGTCTGAAAAATGCATCCTGAAGATGGGCGAACGCCCGAAACCGGTCGATGACCAAAAAATGAAGCAAGCTGCCACGGAAAATGCCTCTGATGCTTTCCAGCTCTGCGGAACCAACCATCACAACAACTATGGAGGCAGTGAGGCTAAGTATTTTAACAATTTTTACAATTTAACCTCAAAAATGTATAATATAAAAGCCAATATTTGAGCAGTGTGAAAAAAAAGTTTGCTCTGTACAAGTCTGTGTTGTCACACTGTCTGAAAAACGCATCCTGAAGATGGGCGAACGCCCGAAACCGGTCGATGACCAAAAAATGAAGCAAGCTGCCACGGAAAATGCCTCTGATGCTTTCCAGCTCTGCGGAACCAACCATCACAACAACTATGGAGGCAGTGAGGCTAAGTATTTTAACAATTTTTACAATTTAACCTCAAAAATGTATAATATAAAAGCCAATATTTGAGCAGTGTGAAAAAAAAGTTTGCTCTGTACAAGTCTGTGTTGTCACACTGTCTGAAAAACGCATCCTGAAGATGGGCGAACGTCCGAAACCGGTCGATGACCAAAAAATGAAGCAAGCTGCCACGGAAAATGTCTCTGATAATTTTTTTTTTTTTTGCAAAAATGTTTCAAATAAAAGTGATAAGTTTTCGTGTGTGAAGTTAGTATATCAAGTTTGAAAGAAAATCATTATAGGAGAAAATTCCAAACCAACTCACCTATTCTATAAAATCGCACACAGAATTTCTTCAAATTTGGAATGTTATCAATGCTTTCAATGTGTATTAATTTTATATAGGTGGTAACCAATATAGGTGGTAACCAATGAAACAGTACTTTAGAGAAAAACATAATGCTACTGGCTCTAGGCGTCCCTACGGGTTTCCCAGCCTAACAATATTACAGGTACACTCATATTGACACCCTTGACAATACGCACTACACATAGGACCGGCAGAGGTAGTTGATGTGTGCAGCTACTTGGGTACAGCGCACCCACATGTAAACTTGAGCTCCCTGCCACTCACCCCTGAACTCTCCACACTTTACAGACGACTGCACACACTGCACGAACAAGGACACGCACTCTTTGAGAGCTCGGAGTATGAATATCTTGCCGGCACGAGGCTTTGGGGCTAGGGTGGAAAGGAGAGTTCTGGGCTTTGAGGGAGACGACCTGCGGGCGTCCGATCCCAACACATGTCTTTGGCCTCGGCTTCACCCGAGAGCCCTACCTGGGGGATAGCCCGACCCCAGGAAGGCTAGGGAATTCCGCCTCACATGGGTTCCTATGGTTAGGAAGGGGGCCACGGGGACACGGGTCGATGCTTCGGTATGTCAAGCTATGCACCGGACTATGTCAAGGAGCTTCTGGTCTATCCGGATAGTAACCCATTTGATCGTCCGAGGAGACGGGACCACATACCTTGACGAACCTTTTACTGTTATTATGTTCTCACCTATCCACACCACTCCTATCCCTATTCCAAACAATCCTTTCCCGATATCCCAGAGCCCTCCCACATGTCTGCTCCCATCACCCCCTCTATTCCTCCACCGACTGGACTACCTGGCAATGGACAAGGCGTGTCGACGGCAACTCTGGACTAACGAAAACCGGCTTCCAGGTTACCCTACATCCTCAACCTCCCTTCCCCGCCGAGGAAGAAAGCCAGGGGTGGCAACTATAAGGAGAAAGAGGTAAGTGAAAAATTATTATTTTGAGATTTAGAGGAAGATAAGTGGCGTAGGTACTTTGTTATAAAAAACAAAAAAAGGTTCATTTACAAATGACTGCTCGTTTGAACTGTATAACTTTATCAAATCAATACTGGGCAAAAAGTTAAATGATGGCTCCATTTATATTGAATGTGAGAACCGAATCCAAGCAAAAACGATCTTAAGCTTTAGGAAATCCTAAAGCGTATTTTTATTGCGCTTACCCGCCCCAAATTAGAATATGGAGCGCCATTGCTCAGCGCGCAAATCACGCCTTAAGTCATTAGATAGGATATTATAATGAAGGAATTAGGTTGTTTACAGGCGCATTCCTTTAAAAAGCCTATATTAGGGTAAGGGAAGCTGCCTCCTCAACTTGGAGGGAACAGTTACCAGACTTATATTGCCGGAATATGGGGAAAGCGGTTTCAACCGTTATTCCATACCAAATTCGAAGGCCCATTTCAACAAGAGTACCACATCAACAACAATCACGGACGCGACCTCTCTGGGTCCGAGCGCTAAGAGCTCTTAGACGCGGAGGGAGTAGACTTTGGCCCAGTGGAGGGGCTGGCGCTATGCGCACCTCCCCCCATGGCTACTACCTTCTGCAAGCGTCCGTATGGCCCTGGCATCACATAAAAAAGAGGAAACACCACCCGTCGTCTATAGGCAAAAACTGTTAGAAATTTTAAACCTTTATTATGATATCCGGCGACGGTGTAGGTAGTGCTGTGTGCACGGAGGGAGTTATCCTTAGTTGGACACTTCCGCAATATGCAACCGTGTTGTTCCGCAATAAGCTGAGTTGTTCGCAATTTGCCAGGCCATAAAATTAATTCGAGATAAAAATTATAATAGAACACAAATATTGACTGACTCATTAAGTGCATTACAGGCCCTCCGGGGTGATCTCGATGGACCCAATAGTTCTAAATACTTACAACTAAAGGCACCAACTAAGCGCACGTGGTCAAGGGGTGAAGTTCGCCCGGGTGCCGGGTCACATTGGTGTGTCCGGTAACGAACGGGCGGACGAGGCGAGCTGCCTCTACACAAACAAATGACGTCACCCCCGTTTTTGACACAACACACACAGACAATTTCGCTAAAAACATCTCTTTTTTTGTGTCATCAGGGGACCCCAAAAAATATATATCCAGTGATAACTCAATTTCGAAAATCTGGCACGATTCGCAATACCTAGCAAGAGAAAGTAGAAATAATCAAAATTTGCGGTAAATATAATGTTGTTGTTGGAGATGTTTATAATGGAAGCTCTATGTTTCGGGTGCCCTTCTTTAGGAGCAATTTATTATTATTTTTTTCTTCTTTTTTTTTTTTGGATAATAATTTCTCTATTTTTGAAATTTTATTATAATTATTTATGGAAATATCTTTAATGATCGATAAAACAGCTGTTTAAACAATCTTTAGACAACAAAGCTTTACTTCCGCTTTGGTTTTTCACACCAAATTTTATTGGGATATATCTATTACTTTCTCTTACTCCTAGTAAAGAGGAAGTATTGTAATCGTGTCAAATTTTCGATATCGAGTTTTCACCGGAAGTATCTGTCTTGAGGTCCCCTGAGTCCAAAAAAGTGGTTTTAGCAAATGGTCTGTGTGTGGGTCTGTGTGTGTGTGTGTGTATGTGTGTATGTATGTATGTATGTGAATAGCATATCTCAAAAACGAAAAACCATAGAAAGCTGAAACTTGATATTCCGTTTAGGTAACACCATGTGATTTAACAGTACATTATCTGTCAAAATTCCTCAACCGAAAGTACCACTTTATTAGTTGGATTTTTTACTTTTTTGCAATTTTCTCAAAAATGGCTCCGACGATTTTCTTTAAACTTGAAACATCAACCACACATACAAAGAGCTACAATTTTTATCTGTAATGTTTTTCCAGGAAAATGCATTTAAGGGCACTTCCGGGGGAGAGGTGGGGTTAGGTTTCCATCTAAAATGCTATTTCAGTTAATTAGACAATTCTGTCATCTAAATAGTGTTAATTAGAATTAGATGTGTTGTAGAAATTCCGAGTTTGACAAAAATCTGATGACCGGAAGTGCGTTTACTTTACAACTTTACTAAATGATTTATTCACCTTTTCGCAAGTTTCTCAAAAATGGCTCCGACGATTTTTTTTGAAACTTCTTATATAAACTAAGCATGCAAAGATCTACAACATTTATTTAAAACATTTGTCTGGGAAAATTCATTTAAGGGCACTTTTAGAGGAGGGGTGGGTTTATGTTTTTCTCTAAAGTGCTAGCACAGTTGATTATACAATTCTATCATCCAAACCCAATTAATTAGAAATAAATAGATTGCCACAATTCCGATGTTTTAGAAATTAGTAAAACCGGCCAAGTGCGCTTTTATGACGTTTTCGACAAAATTTCGTTAAAATTTGGTACACAAACTATTAAAATTTGTCAATTATAATTTTGAGAACAGGAGTAAGAGAAAGTTGTGTGAGTGTTTCACACCAGATTTTTTTTTTGTTTTATAATGATGTGCTAACATTTTCCTAGATTCCATTGTAAAAAAATGAGGGGTAATTTTTTTTTTTTTTTTACTTTAATTAAAATATCATCTGTTTTTATTTCCATTCCAATCCATTAATACGAGTACTACTATCCTGTACAAGATATGCGACCTTGTCATATTCTCAAATATAATTTTTACATGAATTATATATTAATATATTTTGCATAATACATGTTTTTGAACGTAATGTTCTAAAAATATTTATTTTATTATAAACACATATTTTGACTTCGCTCCAATGTAGTTCACCAATAGTAGACCAAAAAACGAAGTTCAAATTAATCAATGGCATTCTGTTTAGATATCACAAGCCAATATGATTTATACAAGTTTCAAAAAAATACTATTTTTCGCAGTATTTGAATCTCATTTTCTCATAATTATGTTAAAAAAAAATAGATCAAACAACTGTCTATTATTTTATTATATTTAAATTAGATCTAGATAAATGTAATAAATTGTAATTGAAAACTTCTTTCATGACAAAAGTTCTGAATATTATATGTGATTACATTAAGTGTGAGTTCGGAAAAAATGCTTCTTGAATTTAAAATATTAGAATAGGAGATAAATTTATAAGATTGCACAGATAACTAAATGAAAGTTCAAGAATTTAATCGATATCCAGAAAGTTATTGAAAATCAATTAGTTCAGCTGTGTTCGCATAGCAATATCTATTAATAAATATCTTTTTTCTATTCTTTTCTTTTTTTTTAATTCACAATCTACATTAATAAATATAATAAGTGAATATGATGATGTGCGATGATGAATGACGTGATTGGCTGGAGATGAGAAGCTACGCAGCGGTAACACTCACAGGAATTACTTCCTATTGCTGGAGGTGACCACGGGGCCAACAGCGACTCAATCGACGGGGTGGATTATCTGGTATAGTTGTGGAGGGGAGAGTTTGAACAAGAGGATTATAGTTGAGAGCAAGAGAGTCATAGAATTTTTTATATTTAGTTTTGACAGCTTCAGATACATATGGAATTTTGAGATCGTTGTGGAGGACATAGAGTGGAACATCTGTTGTCTGACGGAGTATTTTTAACTGAAAAGACTGATTCTTCTGAGAATTTGAGCGCTTGGTTGAACCCCACAGTTCAAATCCGTAAGTCCACATCGGTTTTGATTATACAGTTCTATATTAGTCGTTTGTGTTCAAGAGGTAGTTTCGATCGTCTTCCTATTAGTGTGAGTAGTAACTTATTCCGTTTGTTAAGTTCCGGTCTTTTTAGTTTCGTAGATGAATTTCATGTTAGTCTTTTGTCGATGTACATCCCAACGTAGCGAACTAAGTTTGCAGGAGAGAGTGGTATTGAGTTGAAGGTTACTGAAGGACAGGAGCGACGACGCAGAGTAAAGGTGATTTGTTGAAATTTTTTTGGGTTGAGTTTAATCCGGCATTTTTTGGCCCAAGATTCTATTTTTTTATTTAAATGATTCTATAAGAGAGTGGAGGCAGTTATGGGATCAGAGCTGGATGCAAGGATGGCGGTGTAATCAGCGTAAGGTAAAGAAGAGTGGTTGTATAGGTTGGTAGATCTGAAGTGAATACAGTATATAGAAGCGGACCAAGTATGCTACCCTGAGGAACTCCAGCGCCGGCCAGCGAGTAATCAGAAGTAGCAGATCCGCAACTAATGTGAAAGTAGCGTTCAGATAGATAAGACTTGATAAGTAAATAATAGGTTGATGTTAGGCATTTCTTTAGCTTCCACAGTAATCCTGGATGCCATACCCGATCGAACGCTTGGCCCACGACGAGGAAGGCACCACAGCAATAAATGTCTATTAATATATTATTAAATAATTGAATAAAAATAGATTATTAATAACATTATTTTTTATTGATGATTGTCATTTACTCCGGTCTGTCTGAGTTAGAGAACTTCTGAGAGCTCTTCCTACCAGAAATTCCTTAAATATATCAAACATTTCATGGTAATTGCAGATCTCTAATTGACTTAACTGTTGCAAACAGTAACGAGGCCTATTGACTGATATGATGACTAGAAATGTGTACATTTTTTTCAGTTTACATAATTGTCTTATTTCTTCAGCTAAGATCTCTGGTATTTACTTTTACCGCAACAGTTTTTTGGACATTGTTGTCTGCAGGAATAGCTATGTCAATGATGGAGGCTCTCTTTTTTCCCTTGCAGATAAGTTGGTCAACTCTGTAAAACTTCCTTTTGAAGTTACTTCACATTCGTTTATTATTATTATTATTTTAATTTAAGGCGCGACAATATCTATAGTCATTGGCGCCTGGAGCCTTCTCAATGCACTGTCGGCCTCCGTACAGTGTTATCTAGTAACAGACTACACTCTCCATCATCGGACATTGAGCTGTAGAGGCTCCTAGTAAGAAAAAAAATCTAAAGACAACACAGCTGGACTTGAACCAGGTACACCGCGTAGGAGTCCAGTACGCTAACCATTATTTCCTTCCCTGCTTATTATTATTAATATTAATAATATCACTCTTTTTTATCTTTTGCCTTCTATCATGATTTCTTGTGTACATTATGAGACATTATACCTAACTTTAATTCTTCTGAATTAAGGCTCATATTATTCCCTTAGAAAATACCAAAATTACGCCTTAAAGAAGTCAAGTCAATTTTAAAATCCAGCAAAACAAAACAAAAATACTTAAACAAGAAGATTTCAGATTCTGTGGCCTACGTGTATTTATTTACAAGTTGTTGTATGTTTGATGTTCCTAGCCAGCAGTTAAATGAAAAGTCAGGTTTTAATTACGACCGCTTTTCACTTTAATGAAGGAAGGCATCATCAACTTGTTAGATGCGTTGACCTTAACGATTTGAATGTTTCATTTCTGCAGATCTACCAGTAACTTTTTGTTTTCGCATGCTAAGCTAAGCGATTCTATGAGATGAGTAAGACAGACGTTGCAGATTAAAGAAGAAGAGAGATTTTACTTGGACGTTTTTTTTCCTATCTGGCGTACTTTCCACATCAAATGGTTGGTACATGTTAAAACTGTCATTCCTTATACAATAGCTAGGAAATTTTAACTTGAAAATCCAGTTACTATAAAAATGACTCCTACCTTAAATTTTCACAGCTTGTGTTAAACTTCAACATTGTTATGCATCTCTTTTGAAGCGACAGTCACTTACCTGCAATAAAATTTTAAAAAAATTAGACATTTCTCATAAAAAGAATATTGTTTTAGAGGCATAAAAGCAAAAGTAACTTTATGGCGCATCTCCAAGGTTTCTTATCGAACCTGAGTCCAATATACTGTTGATACACTTATTAGTAGGGAACGGATTCGTATGTATTTACATATTTTTTTCTAGGCAATTTACAGACGTTTTTCAACTAGAAGTATTCATACTGACACTTTTTAAGCCGTTTGAGTCTACTTTTATTTCACATATTTCCACATATTTGGATGTTATTGCATATTTATACATATTTGATCAAAATAAATAAATATTTCTACATATTTAATCAAAATATGTACATATTTTTTCATATTTTTCATTTTGGGCATTTTTTCATAATTGGGAGGTGGTTGACAGGAACTGTGAACCACAGACTGTAGGGCTGTGAATCACAGTGGGTACAATGGTTATTGTAATTTACACAGAATGCTGCTAAACAGTGACGGGCACTTGTTAGTTCTTTGAAGTTGTCTGACGTTGTCTGTTCTTTCAGCTCGTTCGTTGAAGTGTCCAATTCACATCTCGAAGACGAAGCAGTAGCGATAAATACTGCCAAGTTTTTATTCGCGAAACCTAATTTAAGGAACGACCTTGCATTCATTTCTGACAATTGCGTATTTCTTGCACAAGCCATTACCCAACTTGAGTCCCAAAGTGTTCGACTGAGAGAAAACGAGTTTCCAACGTTAAAAAAGTCATCGAAAAGGTGGAAGGAATACCTGGGAGTAAGGGAGATCTGATCAGATCAAAACTGGTAGAAGTATGAGCAAGAACAAAGGGTGGGAGACCATCTGCCAGATTTCTGATATTATCAGTGGAACAGAAGTCACCTCAGAACATCGTGTACCCTTTACAACCAACGAGATAACTTTCAGCAAGGCACCTATAACATCTGTAGATGTTGAACGATCTTTTAGTCGCTACAAGTCCATCTTACGCCCAGATCGTCGTCACTTTACGTTCCAACATTTGAAATTTCATGTGGTTGCAAACAATTTCGAAGAGTGAAGTTTTCAAAATTGAAAATTTAACACATCTTTTTATAAATAGTAAAAATGTTCTTTGTTGTATAAACCATTATAACTTGTAAAAACAAATTATTTTGTTCCTAATAAATTATTATAAATTGTAAAAATGTTCTTTTCTTGTATAAATAATTATAACTTGCCCCCCAAAAAAATTCCATTTTCATAAAAAAAAATGTCCATTTTACTTAAATATTCCAGAAAATATTTTAAGAAAATCACATATTTTCCACATAATTGACGAAAATAAATGCATATTTTAATTAAATATTTGGCATTTTTAAATACATAAAAATCCGTTCCTTACTTATTAGACTTCAATGTGGACAGTCTCAAAACCTGAGGAGGTAACAAAGTTGCTATTCGCCCATATTTATTGCAGCAGTACTCCAACAAGGCTTTTGGACCCTAGAATGATTGTAGGGTTATTTTTCGCTTGAGAAAACACGAGTAACACAGGGTTTATCAGAAGATAGGTTTTGCCAGGGAGAAGAGAGTTAACTGACATTGCAAAATTATCTCAGTATCATCTCAGTATCAACGTCTTGTTTGCTTTGGAAATAATAAACTAACGCTTTCAAACTTCAGCAGGAATCGCTCTCCAGATAGTATATCTGAATAAACAAACTATTTTTAAGTTTGACATATTCTGCTTGGTTAAATTGTTACAAATCGTGTAAGATAAACTGCAGTGATAGATCACTTTAATAAACTACATTTCTGTGTCTTTCAGGGAGATTTATTTAGGTGAGGTTAGAGGAATCGTAGCAGGATAGAGGTTGATGAATTATTATACTATACTACACTTTATATTGTACGATTTATTGAGTGAGGAGAAGAGTATAGAATAATCAAGCCAAGAGTGATGATGTTGTTGGTAGCTTGATGTATGTATTATGGTAATTTGGCTGATGTGAGTTGCTTCAACAGCGATGCAGCTAGCTAGAACTCCTCCTTGTGTGGCTAGTTTTGTCAACCTTCAAAGTTTATCTGGCGACTTCTATTATCCACCATATCTCATGTTTTTATGCCAGTTTCTCTTAGCTTTTGTTGAGCGTTCGAAATAGGTGTTACCTTGGTGTCCAAGTTCGTAGCTCATTTGCCAACACATTGCTGTGGACGTGACAGAAAAGAAAATGTGTAGTTGAAGTGCGCTTGGAAGAACGATTGTAGAGCTTGCTGTGGCTTTTACTGAAACTATTTAATCCAGCTTTTCTGTGGCAAATTCGATTGGCTTGTTTCCATTATGCTAATGTGCGGCGCACATCCTCTGAATCGCTTCATGAATGATGTTATATATTTGTATTTACTTCCATGAAACATCCCCTTAAACTTGGCTAGATGCCAAATGATGTTAATATAAAACTCATTCATGTAGAATAGAAATTTTAGCGCTTAAATATTGATAGTATTAGCGAGATATTCTGTGTAAAATACTGACATTCCTTGAATCACCTAAACACGAAGCGCAGGAGTCAAAATACTAATTTCTTGAGATTTTAAACGTTGAGAAGACGTCGGAGTTGTGCGCTTTGAGACAGCACATAGCTTGCGAATCTCTATATTATAACATTATTAACTTAATCTTGTATTCAATCAAATGAAACTTAATATCAATCAAAATTCAACGTTTTTGAAAAATCAACATAAGGCGCAATAACACATGAGAAACTAAGCTTTGCTATACGGCGATTACTTTTATTACGTTGCGGTGCGGCCTTTTAGTTATGGCTTTCGCTTCTAAAGTTCGCTACTAACTGTAGCCCCCAATTTTTCTCACAATGCTTAGTCAATGCTAGCCAGTAGACCAGATACGTGTAAGCGTTTAGCAAAATCTGTTTCAAGTTCTATGAGTGCTTCGGGTGAAAAGTTATGTGTCCAGTCTTGTTTCATGAAAATTTGTTAAATCTTACAAAAATTTTAACTTTGATTCGTTTTAAAAATTTAACCTGCAATGAATATAATCTAAAATGAAATTTTGTAAAATTTTTGCATGTCTTTTGCAATTGTAACAGGATCCAAAGAGAGGGATCTAAAGCAGAGAGAGAGAGAGAGAGGCAAAGTCGGGAATCTCACTCGCTACTTAGGCCAGA
>JAAEAF010013697.1:0-18205 GCA_011037195.1 Triatoma infestans
CACGTAGCGATTGGATGAACTGAACTGATTTCAACTGTGTTTTTATGGACTGTCCGTCGCTATATTTATACAGCTTCTCCCACTCCAGTCCGAGAGAGTGCTTGAGCTTCTCTTTGCTTTCTTTGGTTGCTGAGCTTCTCTTTGGTTGCTGTTACACCACCTAAGTGGAAAAAAAAAATCTTTTTAGCGGAGGATTTGTATGCGTGGTGTATGTATGTATGTATGTATATATCTCAACAACAAAAACCGCAAGAAACTTGAAACTTTCGATATTCCGTTCAGATACTATCACTGTATCAGACACTAAGCTTTTCGGGTGATATCCTCCATCAAGCGAAAGTGCGACTTTACGTTAATGTTTACTTTTCCAAGTTTTTCGCGTTTTTCTCAAAGATGATTCCAACGATTATCGTTACATTTCGTATATAGTGCAATTCATACATATATATCTATTACTTTTAATTAAAATATTATTATATGTGGAAAATTTCTTTTTGGGGGGGTTCTGAGAAAACAGTATAGCATTATGCTTTCCACTAAAGTACCACTTCAGTATAATAATATACTGATATTGAATAATAATATATTCAAGCAGATTAAGGATATTATGTGATATTTTTGAAAGGTGACTGTGCGTGTTGTTTCTGCTGGTATCTTATTATGAGTTTAAATTCTTAGAGGCCGTTGTTGTACGTGGTTCTCAGATTCATCACTTTTATTTACTTCTTATTCTCAATTTTCTTTCATCCTTTCCTGCGTTTTTCCTCATTCTTATTATTATTTTTTTTTTTTTTACTTTACTCTATGAATATGGGAAATAACACATGCTAGTGTTTATTTTACTGAAAGCAGATTTACAGTCACACCTTCTTAAAGGCAGCAGTTAGAAGCTGCTCTTTAAATTGTTTTGTATCTCATCATTGGTTATTACCAATCTGTAGAGAATTATATTTTGCCATAAATCTAAGTGAATAATTTATAAAATCCTATTGTGCATACGAATTACAAATCTGCATTACTTAATCATTAAAAATTTACTTAAGTTTTATTAAAATTAGTTAATATTATAACGATTAATAAATGAATTATGTCGGCAATATTGTATAGATATTGAGCTATATTGATTGAAACAGACCGACCGACCCATTTGGTAACATCCTAAAAGCAAATACATATATATACCATGTTTGGACTCGAAGCATTACTAATATT
This sequence comes from Triatoma infestans, assembly GCA_011037195.1. Lineage (NCBI taxonomy): Eukaryota > Metazoa > Arthropoda > Insecta > Hemiptera > Reduviidae > Triatoma > Triatoma infestans. Next base: position 1,213 of record JAAEAF010013697.1, read on the forward strand.
TTCCATTCAAATGTTTTCTTGTTTAAAAGAATACTGATTCCTCCATGTTCTGTATAGAACTTTCACTTTCAATGGATTTTTATTTCAAATTAATAACAGTGTGATTTTATTTTTTAATATCAAATCCATTAAACCATATAGGAATAATTGTTTTATACGTTTTAATGTAAAATTTATGTTAACCTAGAGAAATAAATCTGAATATATTACATGAATTCTAATAGAAAGTATTTTTAATTCATATGTGATGGATGTGTAGTGGAAGGACAAAATCGAAAAATAATAGTTTAAAGTTTCTGAATATTTTATAGTATCCAAAATTGTATTTTTATTAATATTTTATAATTATTTTAGTGCTGTGAATTTACCTTCAAAAAGTGTGTATTTTAGAACCAGGTATATTAAATCTGGTCATTGCTATTAAGAAAACAAAGACACTAAATTCCGTTAGGGCAACTCTTTTGTATAAGTGAATTCCCCCGCGAGAGAGAGAGCAATTCCAAAGAAGAGAGCCATCAGCTTTAAAAGAGCAAAGAATAGAGATAGTCTTAACTCTACCTTCAAACAGAACACTTCAGGAATCGCCCTCTTCAAATCAGTGCCAGTTATAAGTTAAAACATAAGAGTTTAGCATCTAATCTAGATTAATTAATTGATTTATACTTAATCGCTGTGATATTATAAAGCTATTTAAATTCAGTTAGAAAATACATATATTTTATAATCAGTGGTGCTTTCTTGATTATATTCTTGCATTCTATCTCTAACAATCACAAGCCCTTTTCGCTAAAACGCTCACGCCACAACCAACCTGACACATCCACACCAAAACATTACAGATGCAAGAAACTTGAAATAATATTAATTTTTAAACAAATCTAAATTATCAAAATATGTTGCAAAAGGATCAGCCAGGTAATACAAGTACTGTTACTAGGAATGTCCAAGAACCTTTATGGCTTTGTTCTAACCCCTTCTCCTCACAAGGGAGGCACTAAACGGACAAAGAGAAGAGATATTTCAATACAGACTCGTTCTAGCTACCAAAGTGAAAACATCAGAGCCAGTATCAAGTTTTAAGAGTTTATTCCAATTAATTTATAAGCATATTGTTGTTAACTTAATTTCTATTAGAGAATATAACTTTTGAAAAACAGTGTGACTTCTTTATTATTGCTAAAACTTCATTCTCTTTTAAACTACATACTTACAAGCCCTTCATACAAATCCGATCGTGACGACACAACCAGCCCCTACCGAATATTATACATCATCCACAACATTACATGACACATATATCATGAATTATTTTGCTAAAGTTTATTACCAAAATTTATGCATACTACATTTTGTAACAATTTGACACCGAAATTCTCATAAAGTGTTTGATATCTTTTTTTTTCTTCCTATATAGTGGTAAGAAAAAGTAAATGATCTCTATAAATATATTAGAAACTGGATTTCACTTGAAATAATCGTTTTCTAGTAAATAGAATATGAAAAATATATTTTAACAAATGACTAATGAAAGTGTTTGGCGTAGGTTTGTGCAGGTGTTGTGTGTGTATGAATGCATGTGTATTTTTTTAATAAAATTATTTCGCAGCATCATATACAAAAGTATATATGCATTCACATAGATTCCATACATAAATTTTCTTTTTTAACCACAATAATTTAACATATATATACAATGCTATCAAAAATAAGAAATGTAGTATTTCCATTAAAATATAAAAGTCATAAATAAATACTATATAATACATCAAATCCAGAATTTTAAGTACCATGCTTTAACCACCACAATTGTTTACAGACATTCTTTACTTAATATTTTTTTTCTGCTCAGATGATAAGATGGTTATGTGTCCGTAATAAGATGAGCTTGTTGAATAAGTAATAAATTCTGATAGCCATCCAGCAGTGAGCGGTGGAAAAGAAGATGATACGGAGTTCTGCAATTGTGTCCGTGTGTCCATAAAAGGCCCAACCATCTGATTGCATTACTTTTAATCTAGACAGTACGAGCTCAAATTGGCCCGTATCCAATTAATGCTGGTAATAGAAATGAGGGGAATAATTTTCATTACCCTAGTACATATGCCTTTTATTTTAATGACAACAACCAGGTTAGAGCTTGCACTATTGCTAATTGTTCTGCTTGATTTTTGAAGCAAAACAAATCTAACCTATGTTCATTTTTTGCAATAATCTCGCCTTTAGAATACAGACAACGAATGCAGATCCAAACTAAAGACTTTTTTTAAATTGTTTAAACTTAACTTTCTTTTTTTTTGCAAATATGAAAATGACTAAATAAGAAAATAAAAAAATTTAATAGATACAAATTACAAAAAAAGTTGTAATTACAACTTTAGATTATAATCTCTTTTCTATTTTAAACCTTTCTGTCTTTAATGTTTAAATCATGTTTTCTGGCATAAAGGCAGAGTTAATATAGACAAAACTTGACTATATAAAAGAACAAAGAGCATATGAATTTTTTGTGTATCACATTAATTGAAAAAGAATATTTCATGAACTTTGATAGTTTATTGGTTAATGAGGAACAAAGTTAGAGAGATTTGATGAAATTCTTTCAAACTTTAATGATTATACATTTTTTTTTAATTTTATGCTGTAAAATGATACCATCTCTTTTAATAATTATTGGCAAAAACACATCGTTGTCTTATGGAAAATTTAATGCTCTTTCGATTGGTGTAATTCAATTTGTTTTAGCCGCTAACTCTTTAGTAGTTAAGAATATATTAAGAGAATAAAATGGTACTGGAGAATGACTAGCGTTGAGCTTTCCTATAAAGTACCACTTTAATACAAACAATATTACAATGTACCATCTACATAATGTCGTATAATAGAAACATTGTTGGAATTCCAAATCTGAAGTAATTGAAAATGCGACTTTGCAGAATAGAATTGTAATGATTTTGGAATTTTTTGGAAAGTGACTGTAACGATTTGACTGTAAACATGGTATGTTAACTGTCCATATATAAACCAGCACTTTTATTTGTTAACATTTTTCTATAAAATTGAGTCTTGGGGGAGGCTGTCAGTTAGGTTTAAATTAAAGTTGCCGTAACAAGATTTGTTGGTTTGATAGAGGGTGCCCACAGTGTGTCCACTCAGGCACCCCTATAACTCCTATCTTTTTTGGGGGGGAGGGGGCTCCTCAACTATACGTTTGTATTGCACTGCAGTTTTAAATACTATTTACTATTGTATTAATTGCAGTAGTAGCAAATTCGTATGAATGGATTCACACCAGATTTTTTTTTTTTTTCATACGAAACTTCAACACATATAATTCCGATGAAACTGAATTTCGAAAATTTGATTCTATCACAATACTTCTTCTTACACCAGTAGCAGAAGTAATATAACATTATGATTAGTTGGTAATTTTGATTAGCAGTTTTGATTTATTAGTATTTGATTTAAAATTTTGTTGTTTTTTTTCCCATTAATTTTATATTAAAAATTAAAAGCTAATAAAATGGACTTTTATTTTTTGTAAGAACAACACAAACAAGACTTTATACTTAAATTTCGAACAAATTAGCAGCGAAATAACATAAATGTTTATTGAAGCTTACAGGTAACTAATTAGAAAGTAACTAATTAAACTCAAGTCATTAGGCAGTACATCGAGAATATCTGATCTATTTCAATAAAGCTTGGAATTTATCTATAATGTAATTTATTATAGCAGAACTAGGTAGATACCCTACTTAACATGGCACACTTCCAGACCCGTCTGTTTCTAGAAATCCCTCTTGATTTAATTCACCTTACAAATTCTATTTCTCTGCCTTCAAATTTAAAATCGTCTATATAATGTAACCTTTACTTATTTTCCAATTATGAGTTCAAATAAAAATAAATTGAATAAATTATGTAAAAATATATAAATAGAATAATAATAAAAATTTGTAAAGAGAAAGTAAAATGAACTTAATTAATTAAATTAACAGTTATAATGTAGTGGCAATTCAAAGGAGCCTGTCCTTAGAACCCTTTAAAATGAATATCTTTTTTCCTGAAATGTTTGTAAGAAAAGCGATAGATCTATCGATATACTTACCTCATCAGAGATATAGCCTGATAGCCTGCTTCTCTTTTTGTGGTCATCGACCGATTTTGTTTGTTTGCCCATCATCAGGATTTTTTTTGTCAAACAGTGTGATAACATAGACTTACACAGAACAAATCTGTGTTATCACACTGTTTTAAAAAAAAATATCCCGGATGATGGGCGAACAACCGAAACCGGTCGATGACCACAAAAAGAAGGACGATATCACGGAAAATATCTTCCCCTCAATCACCTCCATCCACTTTTCGCCGGTCTAATCTTTCTCCTGTTTCTTGGGAGGGATCCATTTTCTCACCTTCACTGGGCATCTTCCTTCCGGCATTCTTCTAAGTTGTCCATACCATTAATTTCCTTTTTCTATTGTTTCGTTAATGTCCATCTGCTTTCTTATTTCTTCATTTTATCCATTATATCTGGTTTCGGTTATTAGCCCATCACCAGGATTTTTTGTCAAACAGTGTGATAACATAGACTTACACAGAGCAAATCTGTGTTATCGCACTGTTTAAAAAAAAAACAACCCGGACGATGGGCGACCAACCGAAACCGGTCGATGACTACAAAAAGAAGCAGGCTATCACGGAAAATATCTCAGATGCTTTCCAGCTCAACGGAACCAACCACAACAAACATGCTTACCTCCTTTTTCTGGCGTTTCCCTGTGTTGGATTGCCCTCCGAAATTCCCAATCACCATCTCTCAGCCATTTTCCAACCATCTTTCCCTCCAACCACCTCCATCCACTTTTTGCCGGTCTAATCATTCTTCTGTTTCCTGGGAGGGATCCATTTTCTCACCTTCACTGGGCATCTTCCTTCTGGCATTCTTCTAAGATGTCCATACCATTAATTTTCTTTTTGTATTGTTTCGTTAATGTACATCTGCTTTCTTATTTCTTCATTTTATCCATTCTGGTCTTTTGCAAACATCTCGTCTCTACAGTGCTCCATCTCTACTAGCATTACTTTCGCGCATACTCTTTGAGAAGCTGTCCAAGTTTCAGCCTCTTAGACGAATATACCATAATGACAGAATACAAAATATTTTTTTATTCTCTTTGGATAAAATTCTGTTCCACAGAACTGGATGAAGCATCCTCACTGCTTTATGGACTTGTTCTCTCCTTCTCGTCCCACATCCTCCCGCTTCTTCCAAAACTGAACCCAGATATTTAAAGGATTTTCATTTTTACAACTGACCTGCCTCAACATATAGATCTTCTGACTGTATTCCCTTCTATCACCATATAATCAGTTTTATTGTAATTTATCCTCATTCCCCAGTCCGTATAAAATAATCCTTCAACTACCTCATCATCATTTCAAATACCTCGAAAAATAATGTACACTCCAAGAAACAGGCCCATTTCTCAACAATTCACTCTACTCCGTACCAACATCACCCTGTCCAAATATATTTTAAACAGTGTAGGAGGTCGAAAACATCTCTGTTTTAATACTTTACAGGCTAAAAATGGTCTTAAAAAAATTTCTGCCTTTTTCTACCTGGTATAAAATTCCCTGCATACATTCTTTTTATCCACTAATACAAGGCGATTTCATAGCTTCTAGGTTGGCGTATGTTTCAATGTTATCGGCGCTTAGTTTTTGGAATGCAATGTAATCATTTACTGCTAGGCTTGGTAGATCTTGTCGCCTATATTTTTTAAGGACAAATTTGAGTAAAATGTTTTTTTTTTTAAAAAATTGTCATTTTATATAGAGTTATATTGACAACCATTCAGAGAAAGTTGTATGAGTGTTTCACGCACATTTCTTAACAAGAGTAACGCAGGAAGTTATTCGACCATACTAAATTTTCGAAAAATGAGATTTTACTAGAAATAGAGGTTTTGAGGTCCTGTGAATACGAAAAAAATGTTGCTGAGTGGTGTGTTTGTGTCTATGTTGAAATAAAATATCTCAAACTTGGTATACCATTTAGGTAAACTCTAACAACTAATGTTTCGTCTAACATTAAGGCAAAATCCATCAATCGGATATGCCACTTTAGGTTACTTGTTTTTTTTTTTTCAGCTTGTTGCGATTTTCTTATCCAACATTATGACTCCATCTTTTTCCTTAATCTTCATATACTATTGTAGTGGAAGAACGAAGTGGATAAATAATAGTTTTGGAAAATAGTTTAGTAAAATAATTTTGTGAAAATTAGCTAGTTCAAATAGTGTATTTTAGTGATGAGGATACAGCCAGATACTACAATCTAGGTCAATGCAAACCAAGAGACAAAGGGCAAGAAACAGTTAGGGTAAAACAATAAAACTCCCTCCAGACATACCAGCATTATTTGAAAGGATTTGAACTACAATTAGAAGACATTCCTTCAAGACAGTCTGAGCTAGACATTTCACCAGAACATTTCAGGACTGTGCTACATAAGACTTTATTCCAACTAGTTCCATCATACTAATAAGCATATTGCTGTGTTATTGAATACCAATGTTTACTTTATTATTCTTATTACTGCTCTCTTAAAACTTACAAACACAAGCCCTTTACAAAACCGCTCAAGCCACAGAAGCTACTATAAACATACAACAATCACATAACACCCAATAACATTTCACTATCTACTCACATAAATATTGATAATTGTGGATTTAAATTTTCACTTGAAAATAAGAAACTTTGGCAAGGTCAGATGAAAAGTCTTCTTTCTATTATGAATTCTAGGCATTTGGAGGAGTGTAGAAGGCATGGACCAATCTTCAACACGGTTTTTGTTGTATAAAGATTTAGATCACACTTTTAAGTTTTTCAGGTTTTCAGATTCAAATCATTGTGGTCGCTCTTTAACCCAATTTCGTTGGTCATTTAAATTAAGGTGTGAGCTGCTCTGTTTAAATTACTGTCCTTTCCTAGAAAGAGATGTGGATCTCTGCCCCCTGTGTAACTCTCGATCCAAAGAAGACGTCTTTCACTTCATTGCGGAATGTACTATCCTTTTAGAATTTAGATTACTTTATTTTGGCTATAAGAAGTTATCCAGATCTCATTTAATAATCCCCCTAAATTCATCTTCTTGCCAATCACTTCTTAATTATGCACGACACGCCTGGCAGTATCGTTATCAACTTGTTCAGTATTTCAATTTCTAATTTTTCCAATTTTAAATATTAATACACATTAGAAGTTTTACTGGAATTCAATGTTTGAAGAAATTCAACTTAGATAAGTGGAAACGCAACTTCGAGAATAACTTGATGATTGTTTGGAATTTTCTCGAAAACAGCTGCTGTAGCTAAAATTGCTGTGATTTTCTTTAAACTTGGTGTCCTCAGTTGTCAGATAAATGTCTATGTCTTTTATCTTAAACATATTTCAATATATTTTAGCAATTGTAGTAAAAGGAATTTAAGCGAGTGTTTCATACCAGTTTTTTTTAATCATTGTTGTTTTAAATTTCTTTTCTTTTTTCTTTTTTTTGTTAAATTATAAATGAAACAATCTTCCGTCCAAGACTGCTTTTTAAAAATAGCTTATAATCCAGTGTTAATTGTTAAAATGCAATTTTTTATGGATTATTTAATATCGAAAAATTTCTAGACTATTCTTAATTATTTTATATATAAGTTTTTAATATCGCAAATTATTAATTGCTTTTATTAGCTTGATATGTTGTGTAATTAGAAGCTGATTTATTCATGGCCACACACGAATGCCCCTACGGTATACAAACGATCGATCCTTAATTCCACTTAGCCGGTGAATATCGATTGCGCATTTACCCCGGAGCTCTGTGACATGACTTATTATCCAATGTGATTTTATTTATTTCATATGGGCCTTTGATTAAAATAATTTAAAACCAAATTATATTTTTATACCAAAAAGAAATTTCTAATTTACTTTTTCATTAATTTTCATTTCATTTTTTTTGAATAGAAGAAAAACAGCATAACAAGGAATATTATGAATATTGTAACAAATATCATACGTACAAAATTTCTTCTATGCTATCATTAGTCTGATAAACTAGAATCAATTCACAGCTTTACGTTCTACTACTGTATAGGTGAATTTGATTGAGACGGTAAGCAAACATATATTACAAATATTAATAATAAAAAATATTACAAGTCAAGACCGGGAATCGAATCCAGTACCACAATACTCCTCCAGCTTTGCGCCTCATGCCTCGAACAACACTGAGCTTACGTGGCGGTCAACTAGAGTCAATTTGTGGGCTCATACTTTAGGAGTCTTTTATTTTGATTTTTTACAATACTATTTTTTCCTTTCTTTTTTTACTATTGCTCTTTTTATTAGACTATTTAGATTAAAACGATTGGCTTGTTACAAGGCCTTTGTCAAATGCGAGGTGTGCTATTACATAACGAGACTGACGCTGCTGCAGAAGAAGTATGCATGCGTTAAACGCCAGCGACCGACAGCTGTTTAGCGACCTCTCGCTTCTGTAAACAAATCCGTATAGCCGTAGCCTTCGTTCGCATTAGGTTGTTTTTTGTTTCGCCGGAAAAATGGTATATGTTACAATTTAGCAACGAATTGTGAAATTTCACGTGAAACTTGGAAAAACCGCTACTGAAACTTAAAATTTATTAAAAAATAATGTATAGAATTGAATGCTTATCGCGTGCATGTGTTTTTGAGTGGTTTAAGCGTTTTCAAGATGGCCAAGAAGACATTGAAGATGATTCACGCCCGGCTCGCCCTTCCACGTCAAAAACGGATGACAATAACGAAACAAACGGTAATCTGGTTCGATCTGACCGTCGATTAAGTATTCGTGCGATTGCTGAAACTGTAGGAATTGACAAAGAATGTGTACGGCAAATTTTACACAACAATTTTAACATGAAAAAAGTGTGTGCCAAAATGGTGCCTAAAATTCTCACGTATGAACAACAAGAAGCTCGCAAAAATCTTTCTACTGTCACTTTAAGTGCCATTGATAATGACCCAAACTTATTGGAAAGACAAGTCATGGGTTCTCCACCAAGGCAATGCTCCGGCTCATTCCGATTGTCTGTCAAGAGGTTTCTAGCCAAGTACAGTATCCCAGTGTTAGACCATCCGCCTTGTTCGCCAGATCTTGCACCATGCGACTTCTATCTGTTTCCTAAGGTGAAATCTGCATTAAAAGGAACAAGATTTGAGTCTTTTGAAGCGTGAAAGAGAAAGCGGCACGCGTCCGGAAGGAGGTGACAGAAGAAGACTTCCAGCACTGTTTCAAACAATGGAAGATTCGCATGGAGCGTTGTAGGGATAGAGGAGGGGTGTATATTGAAGGTGATAATAAGTAAATATGTATGAAATCAAAATAAATGTTTGACAGAGTCAGTCTCGTTATTTATACACTGGTGGAAATAGAACAATCTCATCTTTTCACCAAAATGTTGAATCATTCTTTGGATTCATCTAGCATTCTTCAAGCTTCATCTCTTATAGTCCAGACTTAAGGGAAGGGATTAGCTCAGTGGTAGCGCGCTGGACCCCCATGCGGAGATCTGCAGCTGCCCTAGATTTTCCCTTCCTAGGATCCTCTACAGATCATTGCCCAGTGATACCCTCTCTTATATTGCAATTTCATTTTTAACGATGAATTCGTACGATTCTTGCAGAGCATCCCTTTCCTTGTTCAGAGATCCTAAAATCTTTTAGGGCTGCACAGAAACTGCTCAAAATCTCGATAGTTTATCTAGAAATAATTTATGACCATTGGCCGTTTTCACGCATGGGTTGAGTGATTGATATCACCTTATATCACTACTTCCATAACCGCACTCTAAGCAACTTATCAAAGTTAGGTTTTTATTTTTAGTTGTATTTTTTGATTAAATTGTGGTTAAAAACCTTAGTCGCACTATCGTTCTAAGGAAATGCATTTCCGCACTGAATTTGCAAACTTATGTTGTTTGGAGATAAATGCTGGGAATGCAGAAATTTACATGAGAGTTAAATAATCTTTAGACATTATTCTACACAACCAAAAGAGATATAAGTGTGTGATTAAGCCCTCAGTTGCTTTACTAATCTTAAAAGAATTTAATTTAAATATTTTAGGAAAATCTCTATCGCGTCATAGCCATAAGTTCTCTTCATTAGTGAAAATTCGAATTAGGCTGGCTAAATTAGCTAATAATTATGAACATCAGTTATCGCCTATACACAAACTACATATTACTTCAATAACTGAAGTAATAAATACAAAGTACATAACTAATCACTTTTACTACCTAAATAATTTGATCACTTTCATACATTGCTGTTATGTCCACTGTTTATTTCCAGTAAATAATTAATATTTTGAGAGAATATTATTTACAAAAATATAACAATTTCAGCGACCTGTAAAACTATATATTATACAAAACCCTTTCCTTGAAGATGTCTATATGTATATTTATTTATGGTAAAGAGAAAGGATAATCATATAGAAAGGTATTAGGGTCATGCCCTTTTAGTTACAAACATGTATGTAAAATGATCCTTTTGAATATGCGGAAAATGCTAATGTCCTTTATTAGTCCCTTCTCTACAGACATACTCCCACATAAATTTATCTCGTTAAAGTTCTTCAATATTTTCAAGTTTGCACGTTTATAATTAAGTCTTTATTTATTTTTTGTTTCCTTTAGTAAATATCATTGAAGTAACTAAGTTGGTGAAGAGGAAATATTTAGTTTAACCTGCCTTAAAGGATTATGTTATTAAAACCTTCAGCTACGGAAGTGATTTATAGTGAGCCCGAAATATGTATGGGTGTTGATAAGGGCATTACAAAAAAAAAAGCTAACCAAAGGAGAAAATAAATATTTTTTATAACTTGCAGGAACCCAAATATTGCAGTCAAGAAAAATATGGAAAGCAATTTTCACTTTCACTTATTACGATCGTGTCAAATTTTCAACATTGAATTTGCACCTGAAATACTCAATGAGTAATGAAACCCCTGAGGAAAAAAAAAAAAAATGTTTTTAGCGAATGATCTTTCTGCTCGAGAGCTTGTCTGAATAAAATATCTTAAAAACTAAAAATTACATGTAAGCAATTATTATCCATATGATTAATTAATATCGCAGGCCTGTGTGTGATGAACAAACAAAAAATGACCCCCCAACTACAAGTAAGACAATATTATTATCCATATATGATTAGATTAATATCCGGTGCCTGAGGAAAAAACAAAAAAAAAAAACACTAATACAAGGCAGTACAGAAAAGAAAATGCTGAAATGCGGTGATGTGTTCAACTGGATTAATAAATATGTGTAATTTTTTAAGAAATACGCTTGAAAATATTCTGTGAATTGGTTAAATGGCGATTGAAATAACTATTTGTGTACTTCTATCATCTAAATAATATTAATTAGAATTATGGTATGTCCACACTGGTGCAATTTTTCTTTCAAGAGAGGCATGCGTCATAGCGCATGGTGTGATGAACGAGAGGCATGCCTCATGGAAGTTGAATGGGCCTTTATTTTCATGACGCAACCACAGCGCAAGTGAATCCAACTACTTGGATTTTCGTTCAACATTCTATGCGTCTTCTTGTTAATTTCGCTACGTGTTGTTTGATATTTTTATAGGTTATATATTATATAATTAATTTTAAAAATTATTTAATTATTATTTTAATATTAATTTTATTAGTAATTGATATTATTCAATTATTATTATTAATTAATTAATAATATCTCCGACAGCAGATTTCCGATTATGTCTGTAATCAAGAGACACATGATTTTGTAGAAGATTATCGTCTCTTCAAACAGTTTTGTGGGATGTAGATTCCAAATTTATGCCAACAAAAGTGCGAGAAATGATACTTGTTCCGTGGTACTTGTTATAGATGTCTCATACCATTATCACTGGAAGTAACTTCTCCCCATGTGCCTTAAATAACTTCACAAGTGCTTTAACCTCGTGATCAAAACTTCTAGGAGGTGAATACTGTCTTGCTGCGCCCGGAGAAAATTATGAAGCAAATGACAAGTTAACACTATATCAACCACAGTCCCAATAACTGTAATTTCTATAGGCTTACGAAAATTCTGAACGCTGACGCCAATCAACCCAAAAGCGTTTTCAACGATTCTCCTTGCTACCAATAGCCTGTAATTAAATGTTCTTTTCGGCGAGCCCTTATTAGAAGGTCAATTGCAAATGGTTTCATAAGATGAGGGCTCGCTTCTTCTTTTTTTTTCGTGCACTTTTCAAAAACAGATACCTGCACAAATAGCTAATGCCGCTTCTGAATGCTTCGATAAAATGCACACTGAATGGATGAAATATGGACATCAATTTGAATGCCTCAAGTGGCATGCTCGAAAGGCAAGCGCATAGCAAAATGAAATGAAAAGAGGAAGCGTAAGTTGAAAGGGAGGAGGAAGAGGAAAGCGCACAAGTGTGGACATACCCTTAAATATTTTGTTGAAATTCCCAGTTAAAGGAAATCACATTTTATTGAAAAGTATTTTTCACTTTTCTACTATTTTTCTAATAAGCTCCAACGATGTTCTTTAAACTAAGTATGTGAATTACACATCCAAAGAGCTAAATCTTTTATTTGAAACATTTCTCCGAGTAAACTCATTTAAGGGTACTTTTGTGAGTAGGGGTAGTGTTCCCTCAAGTGCTATCATAGTTATTCAATTCTGCCATCGAGACAAAATTAATTAGAAATAAATTGCCTAAATTCCGAGCTTCAAGAAAAATTACTAACTATAAAATTTGTCATTACAATTGAAATATGAGAAAGTTGTGTGAGTGTTTCACACCAGATTTTTTTTTCTATTTATTTATATATCAATTTTTCTCCCTACTAAGAGAAGAAACATTTTGAAGTTAACTATTAAAATTATTGTTGTGGTTGGTTCCGCTGAGTGGAAAGCATCAGAGATATTTTCCTTGATAGCCTGCTTCGTATTGTGGTCATCGACCGGTTTCGAGCGTTCACCCATCATCAGGATGTTTTTTGTCATACAGTATGATAACATAGACTTGTACAGAGCAAGGTACACTGGTTTTAAAAATGTTTTTGTTAGACCTAACTATGTTAAGAGGGGTTTCGGTCTTTAAAGGGGCATATGTTCCCTTGAAAAATAGAAACATCCAACTAGTGAGGGTGTGTAACTTAAACTATATTTTTTTGAACGAGATTTACTTGATAATTAATTACCCATACTTACTATCTTACTATTTAACTCAGCTACTATGAAATAGTTACTGACAAGAAATGATAAAATATGATCTGAATGTTCGTAAGATAGTATAAATATATAAATATATTGTTGTTTGTTGTTCAAAAATGTTTGTGGATGTTTCCATTTTTAATAGGAACAATATGCCCTTTTAAAGACCGAATGATTTGTTTTCTCACTCAAGTACCAACACCCCTCTTAACCAAGTTAGGTCCTAACGAAAACATTTTTAAAACTACTAAATTTGCTCTGTGCAAGTCTATGTTATTACTGTTTGACAAAAAAACATCCTGATAATGGATGAACGCCCAAAACCGGTCGATGACCACAAAAAGTAGCAGGCTATCATTGAAAATATCTCTGAAGATTAAACTTTTTTTTTCTTCAAAAAATGGTTACATATTTGAAAATCATGGAATTTGCCATATTTGAATACCATATTTGGGACATAGAATGAAAATGCAACATAAAAATGTAATAAAAAAACACAATATATGAGCAGAATTATTTTAGAACACTAATCTATGAACTATATATTTATAATAAATGGCAACTGTGTGCTCATTACAAATTGGCTTTTTACATTCTGTTCATCTCAAACTTTGTTTTTTTTGTCTTTATTTCTTTGACAGAAACCATACATAACTTCTTTTACTAAATATTCATTTTTTTTATGTCTTCTGAAATGTATTTGGTGTGCTGTTGTTGCAGTGTAGTGTAGCTTGTAATAGCTTGAGCGGTTTTGTCAGTATATGTGCTTAAGAGAGAGAAGTATCAGAAATAAGAAAGTAGTCACCACTGCTAACAATAAATATATTCTATTAAAATAATAACTACAAGTTATTTGCTAAGAATGTATAAATTTATATTAATATTGTGGAACAGGCACTGATGCTAAGAGAGCGAAAATCAAATGTTCACCTTGAATGTCTACAACAGACTATCTTGAAAGAATGCCTTATCTTCATATTTCAAATCTTTTCAAATAATGCTGGTATGTCTGGAGGGAGTGTATTGTTTTACCCTAACTGTTTCTTGCCCTATGTCTCTTGGTTTGTATTGACCTAGATTGTAGTACCTGGCTCTATCCCCTTCACTAAAATACATTATTTGAACTAGCTAATTTTCATAAAATTATTTGACTAAACTATTTTCAAAATTCACTAAACTATTTTTCAAAACTGTTATTTTTCCATTTCTTTCTTCCACTACACTTCTATGGCACATCTGTACCGCTAAATCTCCGAGAAATAATAAACTCCAGTGACAATGTTTGGAATGGAGCAGCTTTTCTCCTATAGTTAATCCAGTCCAGAATATCACATTTCACTTATATTTTATATTATACATTTGTAATTGACAAAAATAATAAAATAGAATATAATAAAATAATAAAATAAACAAAAGACAATTATTAATAGAATGTATAATAAATAAAAAATAATATACTATCTAAATTGCTTACAACATTAACACAAAGAGTATTGAGAAAACCAAGGGTTTGGAGGTGGTCATTATTATTTTTACAATATTATAGATAAATCAACCCGGAGTTGCTGAGAACATTAACATTTCATTAGTTATTAATTTAACGTCAAAATAGTAAAACTTATAATTAAAATTGTATCATTAAAATGGAATTTTGTGGAGTATAAAAGAAGATTCAAATGATTTTCAGAATAATGCAGATCATCTTGCAAAAAGTGATTATTAATTTCTATCTCTAAACAATAAAATCAATAAAAATAATTCAATTATTATTGTTATTATTACTTAAAATAAATAATATTATAAAAAACATTTTATAAAACAAAACAAATATTGCTTTTTGCAATATTGAATTCTATAAAGTGTAAACTTCTTGGTTTCTTTGGTAACTTTTAAGCAGATGGTTAAGGCAATCAGAAGTTTTTCAGTTAAGACCAGCTTTAGTGGGTGACCACAACCCTGCTGCTATCGTTCGTTCTTCGCCAAGATTTCAGCTCAAATAGCAAACGAAAATCCACCCTTAGATCTACCCTCTTATTATATCAGCAATCAAATCATTTTAATAGCATCTTTTGGTACAATTTAAAATATCATTATAATATCATTTTTTTTTTCTTAATGAATTATCAATTTTTAATAAATTTTAAACTATTCATATTTAGGTTATAATAATAACTAGTATTTTATCCGTCGTTGCATGCATCTTCCTTTTGTTCCTGACCGGTTTCGGATTTTCATCCATCGTCAGAGCAAATTCACCAAGTTCCTGTAGAGAGTGCACTTTAACGCAATGTTTTTGTTACAGTCACACTTGTTGGTTTTGGTGGTTGTATGTATGTATGTATGTGTGGGAGAGAGATTATAAGGTTATGTTACTATGTATGTTGATGTAATTAAATTGACAAAATGGAATTATTATAAATTATGATTAGACGTTAGAAAATGGTGTATATTAAATAGCATGTTTTGAAGAATACTTTATAACTAAATTTTAATAGTGGTGTTAAATATTCTCAGTGTCTATGACGGATATTACACCAGATGTTATCTAGTATTGCGGACCCACCCACATATTCAATTATAATAATATATTATACAATTATAATATAAAACAATATTATAATATAATATAAATAAATACATATTCCCGACGATGTTGTATCCTCTCCAACCTGCCCCTCTAACAAAACTTGAACCAGCGTTACTTGAAGGAACGAATGTACTGTTCAGAAGAAGTGTGTGCCTACCGGCAAGCACTGCTTCGGCAATATTTTATGCTCTCGTCGCTATCGCGGCTTAGGCTTGCTTAGATGCGAGCGGGAGGCTCCTCTGCAATATTGGTCACTGGAAAGCTCGCAAAAGTTCGGGATGCCCATTTTCAACAAATATTTGATACGAGGTTGAAGCGAAGATATGTGAATCCAGGTTGGCCATAAGTTCCGACACTGGAAAAGATTTTCCTAACATCAGAAAGCTTAGACAGCAATTGAGAGAAAAATCTTTTGAAGAATGGACAAACTGTAAATGGCAAGGGGTAGGGGTATGCCACTTTAAGGACAGCCCAAAATTAAATCAGTTTGTATACGACAAGAAAATCTTATCATGTTCAGAATGGAGTAATGCTGTTAAGCTGAACATAAACTATGCCCCACTTCGTGCTGTTCCTGGGGTTGGCGGACAGTCGGCAGGAGCTGTTGGACCCCTCTGTCGCAGAAGCGGCAGAGAGCCTGAAACACCAGCGCATGTGCTTGGTAATTGTCCTGACAACATGCTTCTTGTAACTAGACGCCACCATAGGGTAAAGCACGCCTTGATGGAGATTATGGAAAAAAAAGGTTATGTGACTCTCGAAGAGGTATACGCTGTAGATAAAGATGGATCTACAAGATACGCTGATATTATAGCATTTGACAATGCCAGCAATATAGCCTATATTTTGGATCCGACCATCCGTTTTGAGAGTAAAGATCCGAAACAGGGCGAGAAAATAGATGAGAAGAAAAGGGCCATTTACGAAAAATGTATTCCCTTTTATAAGGAGAAGTTTAAGGATCAGTTCGGGATCAGGGAGTACAAGGTGCATGGCTTGTGGTTTGGTGCCAGAGGTGTGGTGCCTAAGACAACCTTGGACTTTTTCGACAAGGTAAATATTAGCCTTAAAGACATAGCTCCTTTAGTGGAGAATATTTTAGTTG
>JAAEAF010013698.1:0-19349 GCA_011037195.1 Triatoma infestans
GCAGAGAGCCTGAAACACCAGCGCATGTGCTTGGTAATTGTCCTGACAACATGCTTCTTGTAACTAGACGCCACCATAGGGTAAAGCACGCCTTGATGGAGATTATGGAAAAAAAAGGTTATGTGACTCTCGAAGAGGTATACGCTGTAGATAAAGATGGATCTACAAGATACGCTGATATTATAGCATTTGACAATGCCAGCAATGTAGCGTATATTTTGGATCCGACCATCCGTTTTGAGAGTAAAGATCCGAAACAGGGCGAGAAAATAGATGAGGAGAAAAGGGCCATTTACGAAAAATGTATTCCCTTTTATAAGGAGAAGTTTAAGGATCAGTTCGGGGTCAGGG
The DNA here is from genome assembly GCA_011037195.1 of Triatoma infestans. Lineage (NCBI taxonomy): Eukaryota > Metazoa > Arthropoda > Insecta > Hemiptera > Reduviidae > Triatoma > Triatoma infestans. The sequence goes on from JAAEAF010013698.1 coordinate 352, forward strand.
AGTGCAAGGTGCATGGCTTGTGGTTTGGTGCCAGAGGTGTGGTGCCTAAGACAACCTTGGACTTTTTCGACAAGGTAAATATTAGCCTTAAAGACATAGTTCCTTTAGTGGAGAATATTTTCGTTGACTCCCTGGGAATTATTTCCCAGCATATTTATAGATAAACTTAATGTATATATTTAGACTTGGATGCACTTTATGTCATCTATACATATTAGTTCTTTTATTTGACACAAGCCATCCTTATATTTTAACTTTTTATGGCTTGGTATTGTCGCTTATTGCTATGTCTACGGATTGATGAGTACGCTGTGTGTTGGAGCACCTCAATTTAATTGAGCAGCCCCACTTGATTTTGATTTTGATTAAGTGTTCTCTCTAGGCAATATTAATTAGAATTAAATAATGTTGCCAATAATGTTTGAAGAAAATTGGTTGTGCCGGAAGTGGGTTTTTACTGAGCAGTTTTTTTTTCAGTTTTCTGCGTTTTTCTCCATAAAAACACCAACGGATTTCTTTAAATTGATTTACTAACTACGAATAAGTGGACCTATAAGTTTTGTTTGAAATTTTTTTCCCCAAGAAAGTTCATTTAAAGAAGTTTGGGGGGAACGGGGGAAGTTATGCTTTCCTCAAACAAGTCATTTTATTAACATTCTCTCATTGATATAAAGTATAAAATATGGGAACATTTAGTAAACATTATAAGTTTAAAGTAAATCTGCCAGTTATAATTCTGCAAACTGCAGTAAGATAAAGTCCGTTTGAGTGTCTCACAACAGATTTTTTATTTCATTATATACATATATATTTTTTATTTGTTTATCATTCGTTGTACTATGAGCTAAAATGATTAAATTTTCATCTGACCATTATTCATTTTTAAATAACAGTCTGTTTATTTTGTTTTGTAAAAAACCTCAAAAAATTGTAAATAGTTCAGAAATAAAGACTATTTTTATTAAAACCTATCTCCCACATTATATTAAATGTACTTTAGAAGTATTGCTACTTTTCCAAATTTGAAGAAAATCGGCTAACCGAAATTGCAACTTAATAGAATAGGTTTTTGATTTTGGGGGTGGGTGGGGGGTAATTTACTCGAAAACAACTAAAATGACTACCTTTAAATTTGGTATGCTAATTGCTTAGATATAAACCAATCACTTGTATTTGAAACATTTTTGTTCTGTAAAAATTGCTTTTGCAAGTTTTTCCACATAATCTGTGACGTTACATTTCAAATAATAAATTGAAGTTTTTTCTGCAATGTTTAGCACTTTCTTTTGGATTACAGTGCAAAAAAAAAACACCTATAACTTCCTACCTGCCATCTGGACCAGCTAATACTTTCTCACTTCTACTCTAGCCTACCCCGCTACATTATACTTTTACATTAAGACAAGTGAATACCAATTTCCAAGCTTAATGAAAATTTGTTAATATTAAATTATATTAATTACAGTATGAAAAAGTCATGTAAGTGTTTCATATACTAGATTTTTGTTTTGTTAATTACTTTATAAATAAACCCTACATATAATCGTATTTCTTAAAAACCTTATTTTGGTTGTAAAAGTTTGACCGAAAAGTTCGACCCCCCCATTTTCCACTCCATTTCATTTAAACTATAATGTGGCATTTAAATCAAGAGAGTATAAAAGCAAAAAATATAAAAGAAAGTATGAAACTAAAAGATTTTCCAATGAAAAGTTAAGATATTCGATTTTGTGGCCAATATCATTTCTTACTTGGCTGAGCTTTCTCCACTACCTAAATAAGTTTATAGCATTTTTATAACTATAATAAACTGGCTAAAAGTATCGTTTACTATTAGACAAAGTTATTTTTATTACCAACTCCAAAATTATAGTAATGGTGAGGATAATATTCTCCTCTATCTTAGATGAGAAAATTTTTTTATATATCAATTTATTATTAGGGATGATTTTGGTATGTGTTTTAATGATTTTTTTTTTTTTACTTTATCTTATTTATTTTTTAAATAAAAGTAAGATTACATTTTTATTTGATATATTGTTTAGTCAGAAAAGCATTAGTAAAGTCTCTGTTCTCTTAAAGGTATAATGCGTATAAGAAGGAGAGAATTGGGTTTGAAAGATAAATAAACTAGAAATAATGCTGAACACTATATAATGAGAAACTAACACAAACTGCCTGGACTTCACACGAATATATAAAATGGTAGTGAGAGATTTAGAGTGAGTAAAGAGAAAGATTGTTGACGCGTTGTGACTGCTGTATCAACTCTTGTAAGACTGTTGGAAAACTCCCTCCCTATGGCTAACGCAGCTGTATTTAAATAGATTTTTCCACTCTAGTCTGGCCTAAAACTCGTGAGTGAGACTGTCAATTTTTGTGTCTCTCTCTCTGTGCTTTAAATTCTTCTCTGCGGACTATTACATCATCCCCTGATAGAATTTCATTCTTATATAGTCCTAGGAAAATTTTCAAAAATTCAAAATTTAAAACCAATTTTAAACAATAATTTATCTTTCAAGTGCTAGAATAACATAATCTTTTTTAACAAATACTAATCCAACATAAATTATTGAATTCACAAAAAAAATTTTTGAACAATTTGTTTTAATTTTAATTATTTTATTTTATTACAGATGGCTACGAAAATTCTTCAAACCCAATTCTCTCCTTCTCATACCCATTATTATAGAGGCAAAAATAAAAAAAGTAAAATCCTACAAATTTCTGAATAATTTTGAAGATTTAGTACACACATAATATTTACCAAATTCCGGCTAACCACCATTTAACAAAACTGGACAGAAGACAGATTAAGTTTATTATTAGAATGTCAGACAATGATTTCATTTAATAGAGGATAGACGGTTTTATAGAAAGGGAAGCGTTCTTATGTGTACTTAATTATACTCTTAATTAAATCTCTCTCATACTTCTTTGTTAATTATCAAATTGTGGGTTGAAAATCTGGTGTGAAATATTCACAAAACTTTCACTTACTGCAATTAATATCTACAATTTAATTTAATTGACAAATTATCATTAAAATTGCACAGTTTCAAACAGGAAAACCTTGTGGCGGCAGAGTTTTAAATTTGAACTTAACTGAAATGGGGAAATGCCAGATTCAGATCTAAAATGAACTAATCCGGCAAAAATGTTTCAAATAAAAGTGATACGTACATATCTGTGCAGTATTTTCAAGAAAATTCCAAAATCCTCAAAAATCTATTCTATTATGTCCTGTAATGGGATCCGAATCATTAAAGATTCATAGGATCCGAAGAATAGGGGAAGCACATTAACTGAATCAAATTTTAGTTACTACCCACCTAGGCTAGACTAAGAAGGGATATTTCGATTCATATAAAGATTATAAACTGTACAGTCCAGGGCAGTTTACGACCAGGTTACAACCAGTCAGCAACCTCCTATTACATTCCCATCAGTCAGCCAGTCTGTTTCTTTATATTTCTCTCGTTACCTAACTTCTATATACTTGCAAAGTCCTTGCAGTTTGTGTGTTCTTTCATTATACAGCTTTCAGCATATATTCTAGTTTATTTCTCTAAAAAAACCATTCTCTCTAATTCTTTCTTCTTCTAACTTCCATTATAGTTCCGATTCCGACAAACCATACATTGTAATGAAGTGGTACTTTAAATGTAACGTTCCCAGAACACCCTAAAAATAAATTTCCTGGCAAAAAAAAAAGAAATAATGACAGCCAATTTATATTTGTACATAATATAGAAGTTTAAAGAGAATCGGTGGATCCATTTTCGAGAAAATCGCAAAAAGGGGGGGGGGAAATCAATCAGTAAATTTGTGATTTCCGTGGACAGATTTTTTTTGCCTGAACGCTTCCTGTCAGATACGGTAGTGATGTACTTGAATGGAATACTGAGTTTGAGTTTCCTGCGTTTTTTTTGTTGTTGAGGTATTCCGTTCACACTCACACACACCCACGCGCCCGCAGTACTCACAGAGCGAGAGAGAGAGTGAGAAAGAGACAATTGGCTAAAAACTTTTTTAATACTAGGTGTCCTGAAAATATGTATTTCCGGGGAATACTCTAGAAAATTTGACATGATCGCCATAAATCGATTCTTATTAAGAGTAAGAGAAAGTTAAAAGCACGTACAATATATAAGAAAACAAAGAGTACTTTAATTGCCAGATAAATTTTCTCCAGTATACGTCCAGTATGGGAAATGGTGTCTAATAATTCTATTTCATTCTTCCCCTGACACACAGTAGCATTGCTAAAGATTCTGCCTACGATTAGAATCGTGAATGATGGTCGTGTAATCAATCAATGATTATTCCAAAAAATTAATTAATTATGTCAAAAAAATAATTCATATCTTTTTTCGTCATTTTTAGATTAAAACAAAGAACAAAAAAAAAAATAAACAAAAAGGCAACAACTAGATTCCTTACAATGCATACAAATTGGAATAGACAAATTTAAGAATATACACACTAACCTTTACAAACACCAGTTTCTGCCAAAGCTGAATTATATTGGCAACTTAGACCATGATCGCAAAGTGTATTTGAATCGCAGGGTTCTCCTTCTTGACGTCTACAGCCTTCGTCAGAACAGTCCCAATCTGTGCTCACCTGTAAATGAAAAAAGTAAAGAAACTATGTTTTTAAGAAACGATTAAATATTACAAATTGATTGATTGATGATTTAATTAATCATCAGAGATATTTTCCGACATTCTTCATACAACTTAAATTCGATGAAAATTAATCAATTTCCCAACCTGAATCTACCTTCTAATTTTAACAGCATATACGAATTCGAACTCGTATCCTTTCACGTTCAACTATAATTTTCAGATTTTCCACATTTTTCACACAATAGTTTTTTTTTTCATTTCACCGCTATTTGAAAACATTTGATACTTATGTAGCAAAAAATTGTGATGATTTACGCACAAAGACAGCGCTGGTAAGCACTAACTAGGTTACATGGGCAAATTTCTGGAAAACAATGTTAATGGCATTTAAATTTTTTAATTTTTATTTTCATTTATTGAGAAAGTTTTATGATCTATTTTTTGAAATTGATTTTTCATCGAAAATACGGTCAAGAAAACTTGTTTCATGTGTAGGTGGTATTTTCTATTTGTTTGCCCCACCCCACTCCAAGAATATTTTCTTTAAACTCTTCATATACTACAACCTTTTATAGTAGTTTTCAGAGAAAATAGATTTTTAGCCATTTCTAGGGCTATTTTAATGTTACGTTTCCTTCCGATGTGCCATTTGCAATTTATTAAAAAACAGTTCAACAACATTTCGGGATGCAGCATTATGATTTTCATTGTAAAAGACAAAAAGAAGAGTAAGAACTTAACGATCTGTGAATATTCAGAATAGATAGTTGTTGTGGTTGGTTCCGCAGAGCTGAAAATTCTTTTTCCACATCTTCAAGACTATATATATATTTTAAAGTCTTGATAAAGACAGAAAACTCTGTCGAAACGTTGGCATAATTGAATGTTTCTTTCTTGACCGATCCTCACCAAATTTCTTCATAACATAATAATACATCAAAAGTCAACAAATACATCAGAGATATTTTCCGTAATAACCTGTTTCTTTTTGTGGTCATCGATCGGTTTCAGGCGTTCACCCATCATCAGGATGCTTTTTATCAAACAGTGTGATGACATAGACTACACAAAGCAAATTTAGTTGATACACTGGTTTAAAAAGTGTTTTTTTTTCCCATTTTTTAAAACATTTCGTTTTAAATTTTTTTTTTTTCAATTATTAAAAATCATTTAAATCATTAAAAATGATATTAAATTAAATCATTAAAAATCATTTACATTATTAAAACTTTTCGTTTTTAATAACATGTTTAAAAAACCAGTGTATCAACTAAATTTGCTCTGTGCAAGTCTATGTTATCACACTGTTTGATAAAAAGCATCCTGATGATGGGCAAACGCCCGAAACCGGTCGGTGACCACAAAAAGAAGCAGGCTGATGATCAGAATAAATAACTTCTTTTTTTTTTTTTTTGCAAAATTCAGTTTTTCTATCAAATTTATGTCAAAATAATTATAAAAATAATAATTACAAACGTAAACAAAAAATAATATTATACATTTAGGTGGATATTTAAAAAAACCTCTATGTCGAAGACGGATGCCGTTTGATCGCAATTATAAACAATTTTCCCAATCCTCTAAGTAAAATTTATACTTTTTCCAAGCCATTTGTTTCTGTTGTCTTAAAGAATAAGACGATAAGTCACATAATTATTTTATTTATATTATATTTATGAAATAGTTTCATGTTTGTTGAAAAATTTGTTTAAAGGAAAAGGAAAATCCTCTCCCAACAGATTTTCCTATATGAAAATTTTTTGCTTCATTTCCATAAAATATTTTCTTTTTATGAAATGTTGGAAATGAGAGAAAGAAAGATATATATAGAAATTAAACTAAATCAGTGAATACGTCAGTGTATGCGTTTTGCAATTAATAGGTTGCATGTTGCAATTTCCTATCGATTTTAATGTCAACATCGACATATGATTGGTGGTTATTGGAGACCAATAAATTTGTTAGTTCAAACATTACCTTTAGTATTGACTTTAGAAAATGAGATTTTGATAATCATTTAGTTTACTCGGGTCTGTATTGTCAATGGTAATATCAATAACATATTATATTTGGTTAAACTAAAAGTAAAAGGACTTTTCTACTATTGAAATGATTTAATCAATAAATCTGTAATGGTAAAATATGGATGTGATAAGAAAAAAAATATATTCGTGCAAGATTTATCTCGTATTAATATATTCAATTCTATCATGATTTTCTAGCTTCACTTTCTCATTTTGCTCATTATCAAATTGTACCATTATCTAATATTGCTTGTATGATTTCGTTTTTTAGTCATCACTGGTAATGCAAGTTTTCTGATCAAGAAAAAGTGCGAGAGAGATAGAGAGAGTGTTAAACTCTTATAGGTAATCAATGAAATCATGATCCCAGTGGTTAAAAATATAATTAATTAAAATTAGCATAGATAATTGTAGTGGAAGAAAGAAATGAAAGAAAATAATAGTTTTGAAAAATAGTTTAGAATATTTTATAGTTTGAAAAATAGAATTTTGTTAATATTTTAAATGTATCTTAGTGCAGTGAAAAGAGTCAGGTACTGTAATTTAAGGCCATTGTTATTAGGGAGACAAAGGCACAAGAATCCGTTAAATTAATACAATGCCACTTGGCCAACTGTTTTGTAAGAAAAGGCATTCTTTCGAACAGTCTGCTTTCTGCTTTCAAAGCCACCAGAATAGTCTGAACAGACACTCAAGCCAGAACACTTGTTTTTCGCTCTCTTAGAATCAGTGCCAGTTTAAGTTAAATCAATCTAGTATACTAATAAGCAGATTATTGTGATATTGTAAAGATTAAATTCTTTTAGAGAATAATATAATTATTTTAAAAACAGTGGTGTTTTCTTGATTATTACTAATACTTCTCTCTGAAACATATATACTTACAAGCCCCTTTTACAAAACCGCTCACGCCACAAGCTACTACACTACAACAACAACACACCAATTATATTTCATAATAAAGGCGAATTAGAATTTAGGAAATTTTAGAAGATCTTACGATTCCTAAAAACATATACGCGGTTCTTCTGGCTCAAACAAAAAAAAAAAAAACTATATATAAATTTAAAACCTTTCTATAAGGCATTTATAATACACATAATCAAAGTTGAATAATTTTGACGATTTTTATTTTCACCTAACAAAATTGTTTAAGAAATTTATCTCCTAACGTTAAAATCCTTTTACAATTTGAAAAAAAATTTTCAATTATTTTTTATTATTATTATCATATTTGTTTCTTATTGACGTGATTTCTGAGAAAATTAAAGGAAAAACAAAATAGATTTTCAGAAAGACATGAAACAATATTCACCTTTAAACCATCTAAAAATAATATGTTTCAAAATGGGAATAATGAAAATAGAAAAAGTAGCAATTTGAGGAATTAAGCTAATTTCACTCTTACTAGGAATATCACGTGTCAGATTATTGGATTATTTAATCGTATCTTTTGTAATTTTCTTCTTCAGTTTTCGTAAAAAATATTTCCTAGAAGCAGATTTTAAAACAGAGATTAATAGAGAAGAAAATCTATTAGTTATTTTGTCATAAAATCGCAACTATTTCTACATGATTTACTTTTATTTTCAAACTTCATTAAGGACAGGCCGTTTACCCATAGCGCTGCACTGATTGAGGTAAATGCAAACATCTGAAGTGTGTTAAGAGTGTAGTAAAGAAAGAATAGACAGCCTCGTTAGTAAACGTAGAGCTTCGACTATGTGTATTTTCTCTGGCTAGCTAACCTGTTGCTGTATTGACGAAATATCACATCGTAATAGCAGTTTTTTTACTTTCATCTTAATTCTAGTAAGGAGGAAGTATTACGATCGTGCCAGATTTTTGAAAGTGAGTTTTCATCGGAAATACATGTTGTGGTGTCCCCTGATGGAATAGCAAAAAAAAATTTTTTTAACTAATGGTCTGCGTGTTTTAACAGAATATCTCAAAAATGAAAAGTTGCAGGAAACTCCATTAATTAATTTTTTTTTTAATGAACGAAATGTTCACACGTGTATTTTAAATAAAATTCTTTTTTAGGGGGGGGGGGGGATTATGATAGGTTCAAAATTTATCGTTCATGTAAATTGAACGAAACAGGAAACAGATAATAGAAAACTTATTCAGAAATATTCACAATAAAAAAAAAAAGAAAGGTTAAGTATCTTTACTTAAAGAGATTAGATTACTGATATTAAATTTTCTGTGAAAAATACAATTATGGAAATAGTAAAAACAAAAAAAATAAAAAATAAAATGAAAAGAATAAAAAATACAAGAACAAAAAGAACATCACAATAGAAAGAAAGAAAACAGAGCGAATGTTGTTAAAAGAATAGTGTGTGGAGGAGAAAACGGTAGAAATTCATTATGAATAAAACATTATTCATAGTAGAAGGAAGAAAGACAATGAATGAGAGAGAGAGAGAGAGAGAGAGAGAGAGAGAGAGAGAGATACAGAGAGAATTTGACGGAAGTGATGGCCGACTCAATGTTTAAAAGCTCCAAAGGGAGATAGATATATAGAGGTAGAGGAGATGGCTAAGAAGGGAAGAGGATTTGGTCCGAATGTTGACAGATGTGCACCCCTCCCATTTTGTTCGAACTTCTTGTTCTCCAAATCAACACTGGAAAACTTTGATGGGTCTTGTTACTATCAACTTTTTTTTTTTTTTTTGTTAATTTTATTCACCTCAATGGCCTAGGTTTCGAAAACATCATGAATAGTTGCAAGTTTCAATAGTTTCATCAAATATTTCTTATGCGTATCTCATTAAGTTCTTTAAAATTAAATTATAACATGCTGAAGTGACATATTCTTATTGTATTTTCTTTTTTTTAAATCAATATTTTCATACAACACAATGCATAACATTATTGATTTTTTTTTAAAATTTTCTTTTAAATTCCAATTAACAACATTCTTGCATGGTATTTCAATTTGGATTTGACCTAAATTGTCCAGGAGTCAGACCTCACTTCATACTGAGTGGCACCTTAGAAGAAAACTGATATCTCAATTCCCCGAAATTCACCAGAATAAATTTTTTCAAAAAAAATTTTAAAGGAAAATAATAGTTCTAACGATTAACGGAGGATAGGTTGAGGAACAGCAACTCCTTTCGGTTTTACGATAGTTAATTATCAAACGTGAGCATTATAATGCTTTTTATACTTTAGTTCAGATACTCACCATACGAGCGCAGCGAGTTTGGCAAATCAATGTGAGTCTAAAAATACTTTTACTCAAGTGTGTAACTTGAGAAAATGCTGACTTTCCTTTGTAATGTGTTTCTTAATGATTCAATTAGAAAAATGGCAGTGTTTATTATGGGCATTATCTATGAAAGAAAATGCATTTAGTTTAGGCCCTCAATAGTGGACCTGTCCTGAATTCATTTCACATCAATCCTGATTTAATTACAATCACCGCTCCAGGCTAAAATATCCCCGATCCGAAATCGCATCAAATTATACGCACTAAATCGCCAACGAGCATACTGACCATATTCTCTAGGAAGAGTGTTTTCAGTTTTCTACACAGTGGATCTGCAACAAGATCCATATTGTGGTAAATGTTTACCCATTACGAGAAGTTGTCTGGCGACTTTTTCAGGGATCTTGGTGGGAGAATCCAAGCCTAACAATAGGAAAAACCACTTAAACTGACATTTCCAACAATAATACGATACATTTAGAGGGCTAGTCGGCAAAAGTGGTTGAGATATGAAACTTATATTTGAAACATTTTTAGGAGTAAATTCATTAAAGGGATGTTCTGGTGGTGGGGTGACTTTAGGCTTTCCTCTAAAATGCCATTCCAATATTAGTATACGATTCCATTGTCTACATAATTAAACCTAAGGCGCAACAGTTCATGAAGGACAAAGGCTTGCTAGTTTTAACTGGAGGCTTGGTAGTATGTCCGCCGTGGTTCCCTTGCCGTTTAGTTCTGACCTTCGCTACTTAGGTGCGCTACCAACTGAAGCTTCCCACTTTTTCTCACGATTCTGTGTCAACACCGACATGGCCCTTCATGGGAATCGAAGCCAGTGCGCTAGCCACTAGCATCTGCATAATATTAATAATAATTACCGGAAATATGATTTTTATATATGTGAAATTTGTAACTAGCTAATAACCGTATAAATAAATAATAAATCATAAATCAATTATAATGTTAATTGCAGAAAGTCGTGTCTTGTTTATCAGATTTTTTATTTAAGTTAAAATGCATTTGGATTTTTTTTTAAACCAAAAAATTTTAAGAAAAACTGGTTGACAGCAAATTGAAGTATTTAACTATTTTTTTATAAAAAATGTTGATAGAATAAAACGACTCAGCAAATTTTAAATTTTTCCTAACCGTTTTTTCTTTCTTTCCCACTCTACTTTATACTTTAACGATCAAGTAAAAAAGTAAATTTAAAAAGACAGTGTGTCAATCTACAAAGGAAGCGCTCAGGTAGTAGTTAATTAAAGTGTTTAAAACATTCGAACTAGTGTTGTTGACATTTACAAACTAAGTGACATACAAAGAGTGAGTGAAGGAGAACCTACTACTAAGACTGTGTGATTTAACTTAACCGTAGAAGACAGAAGAGTAGACTTAATTAACTCACCTTGAGAAGTTTCAGTATGAAGTAGCTAAGGGAGAATTAGGATTGATAGGCAAGGAAAGAGAAAACTGGAACAGCAGCTGCTATATTGCTGCTTTAGGCGCTAGTAGGTTTTGTGAAATAGACATGAAGTCAAACCTGAAATGGCTTACAAAGGAAACGTATACATACCTTACGGGCACTTTATTTACTAAATTGTGAATACGTGGTATGTTCTTTTAGTTGGTATGTCTGTAACTCTTGTAGAAATGATGAAGGATTAGTTTGAAAAGTAAGAGACAAAGAGGGGAAGAGGAGAAAGCACAAGGTATGAAGAAGAAAGGGTATGTGTGTAAGAGAGATAGAACTCTGTTGGTTAAGCTAGTACCGTGTGGCGTTAAACTTGGTGATGAAGTAAAATGAAGGTAAGTGAACTAACTGTTGTGTGAGCGAGAGACAGAGGGGGACGTATCAGTCCCGTTGTGGAAAGAGAAAGAGCAGACTTGTCCAGAGCAGAGCAAGTTAAGGACAAAGGAGATACCATAGTACCTAGTGCCACTATCTAGAGAGTGGCTAAAGGTAAGTTAGCCCTTTTACCACTGGAGGTGGGCCGCCGACCCAGTAGAATTATGCAGAGACGAACTATAAGTAAGAACATGGCCCAAGTTCACGCCTTGGTTACATTCTTCCTCCCATACCAATGTATATGTACTTCAAGCACAACAGCTAAGCACACCTCTAGTAACAGGTTCACCTTCCTACTTCCTATATATAATAACACTTGTATTATATACTTTGAAACTTGCTTTAATACTTTATATCCTGTATGGCTTTAGTGTACATATTTATTTATTAACCAAAGGAGATAGAAGATTACTGATTAGTTATTTACCAATAAATAAAGTAAAGTAATGAGGTCTGGCTTAGAGTTTATGGTGCCTAGAAATACTGTTACTATAATGTTTAACAATTAATTGTTTATAACAAAAAATTTGTGTAATAAAAACTCACTGGGTGCAGTTAATAAAATTATAAAAATGACGAATTTCTTTAAACTTCGAATTTGTTTTTTCAGAGCTGTAACATAAATTTAGAAAGGGTGGGCATTACATACTTGTAGGCACCTATTGGCTCAGACGAGTAGTTGTTACATTGTACTCCAAAATACGTTGTTAACAGCATTGAAGGAATTCAAATAGATTTTAAATGTGACGTCACAAATTCCACAGACATACCTTACTTATATCAGTTTTTTTTTGTGGAAAAAATAGTATAAAAAAAAAGTTATAGAATTTTGTCTACTATACAGTCAGCATTTAAAGTTTAAAATAAATCTATTGTAGCCTTTTCCGAGAAAACCTCAAAAAAAACAAAAAATTTATTCTCTAAAGTGTCGCGATCTTCTGGTTAACCCGATTTTCTTCAAATTTGAAATTCTAGCGGTATTTCTATTGGGTATTAATACTATTTAGTTGACAGTGCCTAATCTTATGTAGGAAAAAATCTTTCCCTTCTGACTGGACGAGTACATTCCGGGCCAATGATCCGCTATACTCGACATGCTTGGAGAGTAAGATATGATTGTTTAAACAGATTCTTCATAGTTAATTTCCTATTATGATATTTAGGTCTATTTATATATATATTTAGATATCTATTTATATATATATTTAGATCCATCTATTATATATATATTTTGTAACGCAGCCACTAATGCCATCTAGGGGAAGAAACAGGCACCTCAAGTTCTCTTCGTGGCCGCTGGGAAGCGCTAGCGGGGCGTTTCTAGAATCTTCTACAGCGGTCTCCCACGGTCTATCGCGACCTAGATGTTCGAGAAACTTCCAGAACCTTCTCCAGTGGTATAAATAGGAGAAGAACAGCTCGAGTGAGTGAGTCTTGTTAAAAAATGAAGTGCGCGCTTGTTAAAAGTGAATTAAAAGTGAACTGAGAGAACTTGTTGGTTTATACAATATATTTAAGTGTTTTATTTGTAATTAATTGCGTTGAACAATAACTTGGTGTCGTTAGAAGTTTAGTGTGTTTTATGTAAATCGAACCCACTTAGCAACTAGTTGCAGTAGCTCTAGTTTGAAAAAACGTTACAATATATATATATATATATAAAATTTTAATATAAATATTAACATATAAATGTAAATATTTGTATAAATATATATAAATCTTTAAATAAAAATTAATCTATATTTAAACGTTGAAAATTTGTTATCCCTTGTACAACTTGGTGAGAAATATGGGCCAGTATAGAAAGTTTTTTATTTCAGCTTTAATCAATTACTATTATTTACGTAAACACATATGCATAGATAATTAATTACAATTCAGCCAAATTTTTGGCTGACGTACAATATACCATGCTATATTTGCTACTTGATTAAATGGGAAAATTATTTTTTTTTTAATTTTTGTTTAATAAAGGAACATTTATATCTATCTATTTATCTATATTTATATGTTTATCAGGACACACTGGTTTGCATTGACTGTTTAAGGTGACAAACCAGGAAGAACAATTTGGTATATTTTATATATATATATATATATATATATATATTGTAACGCATCCAGGGGAAGAAACTGGCTTTACCAAGGGTTCAGAAATCAAATTTTCTGATTTCTATCAGATTGGAAATGGTAATATAGGATCCTGTGAGATATAAAAAATGAAAAATGTTTGCCAACCACGATAAAAGTCCTACGGGAAAATATGTGTCCCCACTTTCGGAGGAAGCAGATGTAGAAGAAAAACTTGCCAAGGCAGCTGAGTTATAATGAATATCAGAGAAATCACAAATTTAATGAGAAAATAATGTTAAGAAGAAATTTGGTGAATATCGTTCAAGAAAGAATCATTCAGTTTTGCCAACTTTTCGACTTTCCTGTCTTTACCAAGGCTTTAATATATAGATAATTGTGAAGATGTGGAGAAATAATTTTGAGGGAACTTTGAAACAGCCACATTTTTTACATCTCAGAAACATAAAAAAAGGAATATTAAAATTTAGTGTTTCTTGTCTGAAATCATCTACAGAAAAGAAAATTAAAGTGAAAATGTATTTGTTACGTATTTCTGGGTTTCAAGGGTATATCTGCGATTTAAGGTGTGTTTTTTAAATGCAACGAAATACGCCTTCAGCATCAGTTTAATGTTCATATGTACTAATAACTGTTTAACTGTACTTCAAGATAGGTGTCTCTTGACTGGTTGCTTAATCATACGCTCCGGTCGGACGTTTTCTTTCTGCACCACAATGAGCAAACAAATTCCGACATACGGAAGTGTGAGAGGCGGTAACATTTATAGGCAAGTATATTCTCTCTAAAATTTCTTATTCGGGCTCAGTAACCAATAATTCAAGTACTTTTGTATTATAAATCTTCTCGAGCTCAATTTGAGAGTTCGTCAGTTGTCCTCGAGCATTATTATACTACACATTTATTCGTTTGCCAACAGATTCTCAGGTTCTACAATCTGTCTAATTGTAGTGGTCCTCCGAGTTGATGTGAAAGCATCTTCCAACAGCAACCTCATGGTCAGCTCTGGAAGGGATTGTTTGAACTGCAGACAATCGGTGCGATTCCCATGGCGTACCCGCTAGTCAATGTACATTTTCAAGCCCGTTGTGAGGCAAAAAGACTGGAAAAGCAATTAGTTCTTCAATAAAATTGTTGTTATACCAGAATTGGTTGTTTTTCTGTCTTTTCTTGCTGCACTGCCCCAATTTTCTATTTATTTCAGCAAGACCTGCCTATGGTCTCCTTTCGGAGTTCCAGCAGAGTTCTACTTTCCCGGAAACCAGCTTATGGTACCGGATGACTTACTTTACTGGGCTTGCAAATACGTAACAGTATTAAATCCTTGATAAAGACAGGATACTCTGTCGAAAAGTTGGCATAATTGAATGTTTCTATATTGACCGATCCTCACCGAATTTCTTTATAACATAATTCATCAACGGTCAACAAATACTTTTATATTAATGAGAAAATGTTCAAGTAATTTGGGGGGGCAGAAGGGAATTTTTCCTTAGAAAAATTAACAAATTATGGAAAAACTAATACTATGTTAATAGTATATTATTTCCTTTAAACCAGAGTAAAACTAAACACAATCAATGTTAGACCACAATATTATTATGCGTAATGGAGGCCAAGAGGACAACTATGTATCACTTAGACATACAATATGCAACAACTTACTTAACAACTTTTGCCATTAAATTTAACATAATTTCTGAATACGTCATTTCAAAGCTAATTTATAATTAGACTACTTTGTAACAGCAACAATAAAAGTGACAAGCTGTTTGTTTTGATGTTTAAAATGTTATTTGATGTTTGACAAGTCTGTGTTAAAAGATTTGATATTATAAACCATGGAAAAGGTGTACAATTACATTTTAACAGTGAAACTTTCATTTACAAATAATAGCATTACATTTTGGAAACGAAGATGTTACGATTTGAAGTAATAAGTTTTATTAAGTTATTATTATAAAAATCTGGTATGAGAAACTTTTGATGATTTTTCTTTTATTACAATTTTCATAATTGTAATAAATTTGATTTCAAATTAACAATGGAAATACAATAATATAATATTTATATTTTCTCTTACAGTTCGCTATAAGTGTCAAATTTTCGAAATTATGAGTTTTTACCGGAAATTCATGTTTTGCGGTCCTCTGAGTACGAAAAAAATGTTTTTAGCGAATGGTATCTCTCTCTCTCTCTCTCTCTCTCTCTCTCTCTCTCTCTCTCTCTGAGAACGAAATATCTGGTATGGAACACTCACTCACTCACTCACAGATACACTACTTTCTCTTCCTCCTATTTTTAATACAATTACCTCTAGTTTCTCATTTTTTGTAACATAAATATAGAAATGGTTGGGAACGTACCAACCTACCAACCCAGGCTGGCGAAGAAGTGATTATATTGTAGCCCAGAAGAACATGTCAATAACACTGAACCAAAAATACATAAAAGTTTAACATCTCCAATGCCCCGTAACTATCTAAAGTCAAGATCTTTGGAAAAAATGTTTCAAATAAAGTGATAGAATATAAAAGTTCCTGGTGTTCGTTACGACCGCTATATTCAATGTAGTAAATTGGATGTTGAGGTTCTGTCATACGGAAGATTTATTTACAGAATGATTATGAAGACTAATTTTGTATTATTTTTGTTTTTTACTTTGGTTTTGTGTTTTAAAAGTTCTTAATTATCATCATCTTTTATTGTTTAAAATGATAAACATTTCGTACAATAAGGAGATGTTCATTATAATACGTTTATAACCGAAAGAAAACAAAAGTGTCAGCTACAAAAATAAAGAAAATAGACTTATTAATCGACGCTGCTTAAATTAATAACGTTCTTACTTTTAAAGCTACTTATAAAAAATACATAAATATTATTTATTTTACTGACATCATTAATATGCAAAAAATCCTCTAATGTATTAACCAAAGCAAGATAGTTCCTCAGATATTTATTTCTTTGACTAATAAACATTGGGCAGGAAAATAAGAAATGTGCTATCGTGTCCATCTCACTCCTGAAACAAACTGGACAGGGTACATGGTCCGAGAACACATACTTACTGCCTTCAATAAATAATGATGTCTTCTTTTTATATGCCAAACGTAATTGGGCCACCAGTCTTATTTTTTTTTTATATTCACATTAAAATATAAATATTCTTGCTTTATTCCAAATGTACAAATATTACGGTAATACAAGTTGTATGTACCATTGCAAACAGAGTCGATATCCTTACTGATTAAATTATTTTCAAAAGAAATTAACAAATCTTTATACTTATTTTTAATAATATCAACATTTCTACACTGGTACAAACTTTCCTCTCCTATTATCGCCAAATACTACCTCAACTCGGAGACCCAGTTCAAAGGAATATTTTGATTATCAATTAACTGTAGGAGCCTATTAAAACATATTTTGGGGAGTTTATCTTTGGACATAATTTAGCAAACTAATCCACCATTCTAACATTTTAAAAAAAAATTTAAGTTGGGTGTGAAACCTGCATAACTCTAGCCTTATGTAAGCATTTAGGTTCGGTCATACAAAAGAACTCTTTTTAAATTTCTACCGACGTTTCGGCAAATTTATTGCCTTCTTCAGGGTAAAAATTTAGTAGTAATTACTCTAGTTTAACCTATCCCAACACAAAGTCTGTGATGGTACTATGGTTGGCACTTGGTGGTGGTATGTCACAGGTTAAACTAGAGTAATTACTACTGTAATTCTAACTGAAAATTTTTACCCTGAAGAAGGCCGAAACGTCGGTAGAAATTTAAAAAGAGTTCTTTTGTATGACCGAACCTCAACATCCAATTTACAACATAGAATATAAAGAAATTCTGGTGAGGATCGGTGAACATTCAATTATGCCAATGTTTCGACAGAGTTTTCTGTCTTTATCAAGGCTTTAATATATAGATAGTCTTGAAGATATGAAAAAGGAATTTTTAGTGGAACTTTGAAATTTACAACATTTTTTACATCACAGAAACATACAAAAAGAAAAAGTTGCTTGTATTAAATCATCTAAAGAAATAAAAAAATATAACTTTATCCGTGATGGAAAGAAATGTTTTATGATTCGAAGTTCCACTAATCTTTTTCCACATCTTTAAGACCACCTATATATTAAAGCCTTGATAAAGACAGGAAACTCTGTCGAAACGTTGGCATAATTGAGTGTTTCTTTCTTGACCGAATCTCATCAAATTTCTTCACAACATAAAGTGATAGGTTTTTTACATCTGTACAGTTAGAATTCCAAGTTTAAAGGAAATCACTATCGAATTGATTTTCTTCAAATCTGGAATTCTAGTAAAGCTTCTAACAAGTAATATTACGGGCAGTAATTTTTTATAAATCTTATTTTATTATTTTTCTACTAAAAATAATGGATTATGCGATTTGAATAATGTAATTTGTAAGTGTTTTTTTTTTCTAGTTTGAATGAAATTAACTTGCTAATTAGGGATACTAAACAAAAATTTCCATCTCATAAATATTTGGGTTGAGAATCTCGTAAAAAGAGAGAGAAATCGAGAGAGCGTGATAGGCGAGAGAAAAAAGTAATGAGAAGCAATTCCGTTAAAAAAAAAAGAAGAAATCTAGAAAATTACGTGCATGTCCATTCTCTGTTATTCTGGTTGAACACGAGAATGGAAGAGAAGCGCAGAATGTAATCTGTGTGTTAGGAGTAGGACCCTGGTGGCCCGGCCGGTGGTCAGCCACTGTGTTCAGGTAATCTGTCAGGTAGAGTGACAAGCGGGCGTTAATCAACCCTACCACCTCAGTCCCTACACAACATAGTGCCGCTGTTGCGGTTGTCTACAACCGTAGATTGTAGTAGAGAATGTGTGTGTGTGTGTGGTTTATACCAAAGCTACTCCTGGTTCGTCAGTTCAACCAGGGGAATAACCAGCAATGTTGTCGTACTGGACTTATCAGCTTGACTTTAAACCACATCTTACTTTAAGTCATTCAAAATGATTACACTATAACTATGTAAGTTAATGTAGTTAAAACGCTAAATGTGATGAAAAATATTGGTGTCTAATGGTGTAATTATAATAAATAGGTACGTTGACATTATTCTGATGGTTCTCCAGTGGAAATTCGTTGTGGGAAACCCCATTAATCTCAGCTTCTTTTTTCTTTAAATAATTAATGTGAAT
>JAAEAF010013699.1:0-38789 GCA_011037195.1 Triatoma infestans
TACAAATAATATTATTGTTATACACCTAATATTATTGTTATACAAATAATATTATTGTTATACACCTAATATTATTGTTATACAAATAATATTATTTTTATACACCTAATATTATTGTTATACACCTAACATTATTGTTATACAAATAATATTATTGTAATACACTTAATATTATTGTTATACATATAATATTATTTATATGATACAACCATATAATACATTGAAATGACTTATCCAGCATTAATCTTTAGTATTTTTTTACTCACATATATGCGTATCACTTTTATTTGGAACTTTTTCTGGGGAAAAATGGATTTTGGGGGGGGGGGCTTCTGGGACAACAGCCTCTCAAGTATCATTCAGTGTAATATATAGTTTTTACCACCTACATAATATTAATTTATATTAAGAAATATTGATAGAATTCCAAATTTGATGAAAATCGGTTAGCAAGAATGTGCGCTTTTATAGAATAGAATTTTGAGTTTTTTAAAAATTTTCCCAAAAAACGGTTACAATAATTTTCTTTAAACTTGTGTGTGCTTACTGCATTGACGTAGAAACGTATCACTTTTATTTGAAACATTTTTCTGAAAAAAAAAAATAGAGCGCTATTTGGTGGTGTATCAGTTAATTTTGAATTAACTTTGCATTTAGCGCTTCATATAAAGGCTTCTCAGGTATCCAATTAAATTCCCCACTACCACTTTTATGGCCATCCCAACTAAACATTGTAACTAAAAATAATATGGCAATTTTAAAGAAAATTTCTTAAATAAATTGTATTAATTAGAGTAAAAGAAAGTTTGTCTGAGTGTTTCACACCAGATTTTTTTTTTTTAAAACAAAAAATACATTATGTGAACATTTTGGGAGCGTCAAATATTACATTTTTTTCTCAGATAATATCCGATATAGCTGTTCTTTCTTTCATTCTGATTGGTTACGGATTTTTGAATTTCTTCCAAAGGCAAAATTTGGTTCATCAGGTTCGTGTACTAACGTTGATCTTCATTTAATGAAGTTTTTATCTAAGCTTAGGAAATAAAACTCCATCTGACTAGGGAGGATAAATTTTAAACCACTCAAAATTAAAGTTGAAAAAGCATCCTATAAATACGTAGTAACATTAAAACCATTGCGGATCAAATTATATATTCAACATTACATATTTCTGCAATATATAATACAACAACTCTCTATGTATAGTTGCTACACCCACTAATTTAATTTGAATTTGTTATTACATTTGTATTGTTTTTAGTTATATTACAAAAATATTATACATTTCATAAAACAATGACTTTGATTCTCAGGCTTTTTTTTTTGACACGAAGTAATAGTTACATTCTTTACCTACGGTTAGTTATAGTTTGATTAATAACTAATAACTAAGTGTTATTTATGATTACTCCTTCACTTCTTAGTAATTTTTTCTCTCTCTCTTCCGATCTTGATCGATCTGATGAGCCTTGAATCTGTCCTGATTAAGAAACCTGACTTAAAACCATATGCCAATGGCAAGTAAATCTACCACAATGTCCTCGTATAGCCAATCCTCGATCATTTTGCCTGACAGAGAAATTTGAAATTTGTCTCTTCATTCTTGACACCACTGGATCCTGGGCAGTCTTATCAAAATCTTGTTTATTAATGGTGGTAGTCGTCGACATAGCCGGGAATCAGAGAGAAGACCAAATGACTCTACACTTGGATAAACTGTGTTCGCACCAGCAGTGTTTGTCTTAAATCGTTTAACCAATCTATCCTTTTAGGAAATGATGAACGGAATCCTTCTGTCGGATGCGAAAATCTATATGCCTCGCAATACCCAGATACCTATTCACTGCCTCCTACCAAATTCTTTCCCATTCAGAGTTATATGGTATGGTGAGGTATGTCTCACTCTTTTCGGGCAAGTTTTGATTTACGGAATTTCAAAATTCTACTTTTTCATTAAAAAATGAACACTGATTAATTTTTGCGTCTTTTTTTAAAAAAATAACTTCTATTCAAGGATTGTTTTCTTTTGTTTGATAAAAACGAAAATTTGTTTACTAATTTGAACCATTGAATAACAAATTTTAAACAATTGGAATTTTACACAAACTAGAGATATGGAAATTTCAACGCTGGAATTTAGTGGTGGTGCAATGATTTTGGCATTTATATTTTATATAAATATATTATTTTTAATTTTTATTTTTTTGTAGTTTTTTAGTTATTTTATTAAGGGAAGGGATTAGCTAAGTGGTTAGCGCGTTGGACTCCCACGCGGAGGTCCCGGGTTCGAGTCCAGTGCTACCCTTAGATTTTTTTCTTCCTAGTAGCCTCTACAGCTCACTGTTCGGTGATGGGCAGTGTTGTCTGTAGCGAGAGGAACACTGTCCGGAGGCCGGCAGTGCACTGAGAAGGCTCAGGGCGCTAATGACCATAGATGTTGAAGCGCCTTAAATTTAAAAAAAAAAAAAAGAAGTTATTTTATTAGTAGTAATGTATAGTGGAGGCGCGCATTTAATTGAATAGTTAGAGGCGTGTTTTGCAAACTGAGGTGTTTTATGGAGTCAATGGCTCGATTCCTGCCGTGTTTTGTATTTCACATATATATATATATCGCATCCGTTCGTGATACCTCATCATTAGTTTGTCTTAAAGGCCTACTTTAGTTTTCGTAAAAAAAATGAGGCTTTTAATTTATAGAAATTGCAAATTTATCCCCAAACATAAATTTGAAATGTTGGGAAAAATTTTATTTTCTATTTTTGAACCTACTAGAATTTTTTTAAAAAAAGTAAATGCATCCTATAAATTTGATTTGTATAAAACATTTTAATGTTTAATTAGATTAGATTAGATTGTTATAGGGGATTATTGTATTGCGACCTGAAAGATCTATTGTATTCTCAGTGCGCTGCCGGCCTTCGAGCAGTGTTCTCTAGGTGCAGACAATACTGCCCATCTCCGGACAGTGAGCTGTAGAGGCTTTAGGAAGAGCAAATGTTAGGGCAAACCAGCGGCACCTCCGCTTTGCTAGTCCACCGCGCTATCACTGACCTAATCCCTTCCTTCTCCCCCTCGGCTTACGCCACTTAACTAGGGATGGAGTGTATGTATTTTAAGTGCATTGTGTACTTTTCTGACGAAGTGCATGGAACACTGAGCTGTGTTAACCCGTCTGGGTCGCTACTCCCCAAGTAACTATGTGCAACAGCTATTCCTTGCGGGGATAACATTTAATTAAAGAAAGAAAAATTATATTTTATTATCAATTTTTATATTTACGCTTACTCTTAGTAACAGGAAATATAATAATCTTGTCAAATTTTCGTAATGGAGATTTCATCGGAAATACATAATTTGAGGTCCCTTGAATAAGAAAAAATGGTTTTAGCGAATGGTGTGTGTGTATATGTTTATGTGTTTGTGTGTTATGTGTACAAAATATCTCAAAACCGAAAAATCGTGGAAATCCTCAAACTCGATATTACATTTTACGTAATATATCACCGCTTCTGATATGAAGATTTCGGGACAAATCCATCAACCGGAAATCCGGATGTTATTGATTTTGTTTTTTTTCTTCAGTTTTTCGTGGTTTTTTCGAAAACAGCTTCAACGATTTTTCTTTGTACCCTATCTATAAATATAAATAACTATAACTTTTATTGTTAAGCATTTAACCGGGGAATATTGATTTTTTGGGTGTTCTGGGGGTGGGGGTGGAGGAGGAACAGTAGCATTAAGCTGTCCTCTGAAGTACTGAAGTATGTGTAGCATATAAAGTTGAAATAAGATGGTTGGAACCGTTTTCGAGAAATTCACGAAAACTGAAAAAAAAGAAGACATTTAGTAAGGTCACAATTCCGGTTGATGGATTATGCCTGAAATGTTCATGCCCTATGCAGTCATAGTGTCTAAACGGAATACCGAAATCTGATCTTCTTGAGACTTTTCATTTTTAACAGATATTCTGTTAAAACACTGACACAGACACACACACACACACACACAGACTGTTCATTAAAAACATTTATTTCGTATCCAGAGTAAAGTTGGTTATATCAACTTTTTCAATAATAATACTCTGAATTGATAGACTCATTAAAAAACGGGTATTCATTCTTAATTTTTTTATAAGTTGCTTAATATTATTTGCCTGTGGCAAGGGACAAAACCCTACGCTATCCAAAGCCCCACTGGGCCTCCATATAGCTATCCCAAACAAACTGGGTCTAGAACAAATATCCAGACCCGGATCTATTCCATCTAAGATTCATCGCAGTCTAAACAAATCGGACAATAACCTTAAAGGGAAATAGCCTAAGCTCAGACGTCCTGTTTCGACCAAAGGTTTTGAATCTAATTTCCTTACAACCCAAGCAATCTGTCATAAGATGGATGGGTGATTCCTCCTCTGTCTCACAGACTCTACAAAATGGATCCGGCATGAGCCCCATTACGTAGAGATGTCTTCTTAGACCACAATGTCCCAGTAAGGAATCCCGCCGTCAGATGCTTGAGAGAATTCCATGATAGACACAGCAATGTCTCACAAATAGCCCTCTCCGGTTCCCTGATGAGCATCTTAGGCTGCCGACAACCAACTGTACTCATCTATAAAGATGAAGTGAATGCTGTGAAGCTGTTCATGACTGGACGTTATAAGCTCCTAGTAAATATTCAATTATTCTTTCAATATAAATTACTATTTTCCATTTACACTATTCCCAAATAGTACATTTCTCTACGATACCGACATCTGAATTTTGTTAATCCTTTACAATTACAATACCTTAGTACACTGTAAATTACCTACACAATAAATAATAAAAAGAGGTATTGTCCAATATAACAATAATCATGGTAGGTTACACAGAAGTATTGTGCCATTATTTAGTTAAAAGTTTTTCAGATAATTGCCAACTAATTTAGCTTTGTTTTTGTTGGCTCATGATTTTCGTAAGTATTCACTCTTTCTTCATATTCTTTTATTATCTTAATTCTTTTGTCTTCTGCATTTTGATTGCATAAAAGAAAAGGCTAAATGTTACCGATTAAACTGTTAAAAAAAACAAAAACAAAACAAAAACAAAACCAATACTATCTTTGTTATTCTTTTATAAATAAATTGTTACAACTTTGTAACTTTGTAAAGGGAGAGAGGGAGACAAAAAGGGAGTCATTATTTGTGTGATTTAACACTTCCTATTTATCTATTCTTTCGCTTAGTATATTACGCAATTATTGTGGCCTGAACTATTATTTACTTCTTTTTTTTTATAAATACCTTTAGTTAAGCGAATAATAGCTTTACTGTTTTTATAAGAGGGACGGTTAATCATAATGAATTAACTAAACACAATAACCACGGCAAACAAAGAATATAAATTATTCAATCTTTACATTGGCAATATTGAGTGTTATTTTGTTTTTACTTAATTTCTTGTTTGTTTGTTTGTTTAAATATGATGTGAAAGATTTTATCACTTTCTCTGTAAGTATTATATCGATAATTGATGATTGATTTTCTTCAAACTTGGATTTTTTAACTTTTTATTGCGTCCAACGTTATATATTAACGTAATATGAGATAGGGAGTCATAGATTTTACTTTTTGTTTACGGTATGCAAACACTTAAAAGGAAAGTTGTACAAAGATCGAAGGATAGATAAAGCAAGCAAGGAAAGTTGTACAAAGATCGAAGGATAGATAAAGCAAGCAAGGAAAGTTGTACAAAGATCGAAGGATAGATAAAGCAAGCAAGGAAAGTTGTACAAAGATCGAAGGATAGATAAAGCAAGCAAGGAAAGTTGTACAAAGATCGAAGGATAGATAAAGCAAGCAAGGAAAGTTGTACAAAGATCGAAGGATAGATAAAGCAAGCAAGGAAAGTTGTACAAAGATCGAAGGATAGATAAAGCAAGCGAACTAATTTCTTCTTCCAAAATTAATGAGGCGAGTAAAAAGTGTGAAGATTTGAGAGAGGTTATAAGATCATTATTAGCAACATGGGAGTGGACACCCTAATAAAGGGGCTAATAGAGGAATGTAATGGCACATTACTTGCTGTTACTTTTTGGCTCCAGAAAGGAGGAAATCAGTCTGTTCGGAGCTGTAGAGATTGAACAAAGGAAGATCTAGGGCTTTGCGGGCTGAGGAAATCATGGATAGACGTTGTATGCAGCTGCACGGTGGAAATTGGCAAGGAAAATTTAAAGAGAGATATTTTCTGATGGCCGAGCTACACCAAAGGCTTTGCATAAACCATACAGGGACTCTAAGTTCGTGGTGAATGTAAGAGAAGAATTAATGGCCTCACAGCTTCTGGATATCCGCACGTTTTTTGTTTTTAACGCACTAAGGAGCAGTATCTGAGCTTAAGTTCATATCTGTCCGTCTAGTATTAAGTTTAATATGAATAGGGAAATCCTGATGCTTAAGTCCTTTAAGTCCTGCTTAAGTTATGATCTTAAGTCATACGGAAAGAGTGAATGTACTAAATTTGAAGGACTGAAATAAACATTCAACATTACTTCACAAACATTCAATAGACATAAATATATGTTACTCATTTGTTATAAGCAGGAAGAAAAATGCCTAAGCACAGAGTGTGGGACTTGCATTCACTAAAAAACCCACCTCCCTTAAATAGTCACTAATGCATACCAGACTAAAAAGTATCCTAAGGACCTCTTAGTACTCAATATTCCTGAAAGGCCAATTAAAAACTCTCGAACATACCTTTCGACTTCCAAAGGAAAGGTTATAAGGTCATTATTAGCAGGATGGAAGATATATTTTTAAGATATTCGACGTGATACGGCGACGAAATTGCCAACTTTTTAAAGGAATTATACGACAAGTTTTGGCAGCCGGAAAAGTTATTTATCCGGACATGGTCTAGAGCAAGCAATATTGCAACAGGGAAGTCAAAAATGGAGGAATTGGGAATTGGAGAAACGCTAGAGTGACATGGAGTGGAGTTTACACGCTAAGAGATTTATAAAAGGTACTTGAAGTATCCTCTCTCCCTGGGTAGGCTACAATTAAGAGTCCTCATACGTACATTGACTGGACATGCTTGGGCAGCCAATCTTTTATACGAATTAGTCTGAGCCCCATTTGTCAGCATTGTGACGAGGGAGTCAGGGAACGATGTATCATTACCTAGATCAGTGTCCCTGTTTCACCAATACTCGGAATCACATATCCGGTAGAATAACAATCTTAACATACTTGGCGGTATAAGTGAAGATTAACTGGTAGATTGCTGTAACATCGGAGAAGCTTTTTTATTTATTTCAAGGCACCCAATTATAATCGATATCGGAATTATCTGAATAATTTTATACACCACCAAACGGTACTTCTATCCATCCAGAACAAAACTTGAAATGGTAAATAGAGTCTAAAATTATAGATCCATGTGAAACTCTCTATTGCTTTATTTTTTTAAATCTTTCAAATAAAATGCTAGGTTTATCTATGTGCAGTTGCGTACTAGTGTAAAGAAACTCGTTAGAGCAGGGTTCGAGGATATCCCGAAAACGAACTTAGAAACATATATATAAGAGCTATGTTATCGATACAGCTGATCTGACTATATAAAACATAATCAGAATCAGAATGTAAAGGATTGTCACTGCTGCATTGTCTTGCCGTAATTGGAGCGAGAATATAAAAGCCTGCCTTAGTGGATTTGATATAATTATTACTAACACACATCCACACATCCATGATATGTTTCCTGTACGAGAGCTACTGGCAATTACTTAGTTCTGAAATGTCATATCCAATTCCGCCAGTTTCACAAAATAGCGCTCAACGTTAATAGTTTTGTTGAGATTTGCTAGTTTTAGGAATTTACCATTCTATCGGTTGCTGCAACTATTTATTTTTTGTTTCGATGTGGAATATCTATATATAGCAAAACTCCAGCTTTTGACGAGTGCAGTACTTTGACAGCAAAGACAATATGCTTAATCTTTGTCGTAAATAATGATTTTTTTTTTTTAGGCACGTCAATTGATGCACTTCTCAGTGCACTCCTTCGGGCACTGCGTTACAGAAGCATTATCCATCATTGGACAGTGCGCTGTAAAGGCTTTTATGAAGAGAAAATCTAAGGGCAGCACAGAATCGAACCTCCACGTGAAAGCCAAGCGCGCTCAACCAATTTGAACCTCCGTGTGTAACCAAATTTGAACTTTTTTGATATTCCATTTTTGGTTTCTTTTAATTATGCTGTCACGAATACAAGTAACACAATACTCTTGCTCCTTGCGTTTGAGAGAGATAGCTTTTGTGAGTGGAAGAATGGGTATTCAAATGAGGTATTCGAACCATGTGCTTATATGTAATGAATACTCTGTTTCATAAATACTCAATACAATAATGCAGTAGTAAGAAAATTCGATTAATTATTGGAGTCGACATAATCGTATATTGATTTGTAAATTTTTAAATGAAACATTTGGATATTTATAATATTTCTATTGTTTATTTCTTAATTTCCATCGCTCTGAGACAGGTGTGCCTCAGGGCAGTATCCTCAGACCTATACTCTATACAATATACACTGCAGATATTCCTACCCGAACTAACACCCTTCACACAACCTATGCAGATGACACTGCAATTCTCTCTCCTCATTCTGATCCTTTAATTTCATATAGAAACCTATAAAGTCATTTAATAGAAATAGAAACCTGGTTCAAAAAATGGAAAATCCAAATCAATGAAAGTAAATGCCAGCAAATCATCACCTTCATATTAAGCCGGATAACTCTTCCACCTCTATTTTATAACCATGTCCCACTACCAACTGTTGATTTCGTCCGCTATCTTGGGCTGACTATTGACAAAATGTTAACTTGGAATCCTCATACACGACTCAAAAGACAGGAACTCACTATACAATACAGACTTGCTTTTTTTTTTTTTAAATTTAAGGCGGGTCAACATATATGGTCATTGGCGCCCGGAGCCTTCTCAGTGCATTGCCGACCTCCAGACAGTGTTCTCTCGTTACAGACAACACTGTCCACCACCGGAAGTGAGCTGTAGAGGCTCCTAGGAAGAAAAAAAATCTAAGGGCAAACTGGATTCAAACCCGGGCCCTGCGCTTGGGAGTCCAGTACGCTAACCACTTAGCTATTCCCTTCCCTGATACAGACTTGTTAAAAGATTTCTCGATAACAGATCCATGACTCTCATTAGAAAACAAACGACTAATATATACATCATTTCTTAAATCAATATGGACATACGGGACTTGAACTGTGGGGTTCAACCAAGCGTTCAAACCTCCAACGTAAACGAATCCCAACAAACCAAAATCCATAGAACCATAGTTAATGCTCCCAATTATGTATTAAATTTAACTATCCACAATGACCTCAATATCCCTTTCCTTAAAGTGATCACATCAAATCCCGCTACAAAAAAAATTCCATGAACCTTTAGATCCTCTCATTACAACCCTTTCGTTCGTCGAATCTCATCCCGGACACTTCCTGATAATCCTCCCTGACGTCTGCAGCGAATGTGGCCTCGTGATCTTTTAATAGATGAAAGTAACTAAACTCGTAAGGCGTGTCGTCACCACTGGGTGTTTTTTCCGCTCGTTTATATTTTGTTTTATTTTATTTTTATTTATTTATTTTATTTTATATTTTCTTTACTATATATTATATTGCTCTCATCAAATTTATTTATGACAATAAAAATCTATCATTGTAAATAAATAAATAAATAAATTAATAAAAAATTCTTAATTTAATTTTATTCTTTCTTAATTGAATTATTTTTTTTTCTTATGAGTTTAAAAAAGCTGTGTAATTCCCACATAATTTTGGTTTTTTATATTTCCCATAATAATGAAACTTTGTACATTGTTTTTTTTATCATTACATATTATATATATTGCATGTTTCACAGTTGTAATTGATATATCTATCCATATAATATAAATTATTATTTGACATAAATATTATTTCATTATGGAAGTGAACAATTTTTTATATTGTGTATATTTGAAGAAACACGGTAACACAATTATTTCAGTATATTATCTACTTGAAAATGTGTTATGTGAACTTTTTAAAAACATACAATGAACGTATTCCGGGAATTGGGCGTGGAATATATATATATATATATAGCACGTGACTTTCTCTTGTTAAATTAAAAATAATGAGATAACAGCCATAAATAGGGAAGATTTAAAAGAAAAGACGTTACAACAATGATTACATACAATTATTGAAAATATTATTTTTGTTACAGGCACGTTTTAATACGTACTTAACAAAATAAAAATCTATTTGAATAGTTTGTTGTAGCGGTATTTGATTTCTTTCTTTTTTTTTTTTTTTATCTTTATTTTAATGTTTTGAAGAGGTGCTCATTGTTGCTCAATGAAATAGAGAAGGAACAGGTCAGGACCTTATAGGATAGAGTGTGTATTAGGTTTTATATTTTGTAAAGAAGATAACCTAAAGTTCATGCCACAGAAGCATACAACACCGCCTCTTACATCATTGCCATAACAGTCTGGCAGGATGACTTGCGACACTGATAAAAAAACTCTTCCCTATTGATTCAAATATAACGGTCCCACACTCATTGTTACTTTTCACATTTACCACCAAAACTTTTTTTATTTACCACAAATGAACAATCAATCAATCAATGTTGTTAAAAAATTAAGTTAACGATTTATTTTTTTCCCTCGCTATTTTATTATTTTATTTCAATTTAATTTAATTTCTAGTTTACAAGTTCACTTTATTTATTTATTTTTTTTTTGCTAGCTATATTTGGTTTAGAGAAAGTAAAGTAATTTATAGTTTTTAAAAAGAACATTCTATAAATATAAATTTTTGATATTTCAAAGGGGGGGAAATCAAGTCTGATCAGTTGTACATATCTCTTGGAATTAAAATTTTTGCTGTCAAATAGTTCGTGATATTCCTTTGGATATTGTTTAGTAATCATGATAGCAATTAAATAAATTATTAAGAGAGTTCCTTCTCTTAATAAAAGAAAACAAAACCCCAGAACCCTGCACCCGTTCTAGGTGGGGGACCCATTTTTGGCTGTAAGTGTGAGAAAAATATTGATGTTTTTAATTAATACTCAATTAATAGAAAATTTCACATATCGATTGCTAAACATTTACAATGCATAACGTATTTATATATTGTTTATGACTAAAAGCAAAAAAAAAAAAAAATCATTTACACTATTATTGAAAAATTAACGCAGAATTTATAAAGGACGATGCTTGAATTTGTTTGAACATGCTTATATATTTCTCCGAACAGAATAGCATTAGCACGCGAGCAGAGCGCTGTTTCAACTTGTGTTTGAACGTGCATAGACTTGATTAAAAAAAATATATATATATATATATATTATTAAGGGGCGGTAATTTGTCTTTTTGTCCGTGGCGATGTAACCATTAGAGCTGGCGCTGTGCGGAGAACATCCAAGAACTCAAATTTCTTTCGCACGGCTTTGACTCTATTGATTTTGTGTTCTTCAGTAAGCAGCTTCAGTGGCACCCATCTTGCACACAACCTTGCGAAATCTTAGTCAATCACTCACGAATTCATGAACAACAACAGTTCGTGAAATTTCCGGGCAGAGTTCGTGCAGGTCCGGTTGGACGAAGATGCTCTTCATTTTTTTTTTTTTGCACCAGCTCACATCAGCCACTATGGACGGCCGGCCGTCCACTTCCCTCTACATCATGAATTTCCGTCCTTCCAAAATTGAAGTTTCGCACCCATTTTGTCACTTGTCACGGCAAAGTTCATCTTTAACCTTCAGCACAACGAGAGTTGGAAAGCTATTGACGTGTTGGCTTCAGCTGTCTTCCCGCTACAAAGCAGTGGTACCAACTTTGAAAAAAAAAAACTTTTTCTGCAAGAGCTACGCGCCTTTTAACCTTACTTTTCGCTTGAACCTCGTATGAACATTCCCCTATATAAGATAAAAGTAAAAAAAATATTTTATGGGCCCAGTATAGTTTATAACTCTTAGTTCTCAACGCCTAACTCCAGGTGATTAATTTGATTCACGAAATTAGAATTACTTGAACACTAGTTTCAAAAAAATTACATTCCATGCTGCTATGATCCTTTGGCGCCCCAAGATTCCTAGCTAGCACGTATGTGAAGCTACAGAGAATCAATCTCTCTAGGATTAATGTTCTTTTTCGTCGAATGAATCGAGAAGGTGACTTGCACAAATGGTTAACATTTATTAGAGTAATTACTTACTACGGTGAAGTAATAGTTAACTACCTCTCCATTGTGACAATAATAATTTTAAAAAAAAAATTTGATGTAAAACACAACACTCACACGATTTGCTCTCAAAAGCCCCCCCCCCATACACAAGCGGGATTTCCTTGAAATCCCGAAGGAAATTCAATTCTTTTTTGGCCTTGTGGCTTCACACCGATCATGTCTCGTGAATTTTTAATCTCATTCATTCGAATGTATGAAAATGAGCCTTGCTTGTGGCAAGTTGGTTCTAAACACTACCATGATCATATAATAAAAAGTAAGCCACTTACTTCAGACTGCAAGAAAACTTGAAAGAAATAAATCCAAACAAGACTAAAGATGATGTTATTAAAAAAAAAAAACACTTCTTTTACGCCTTTTGCCTGCGAATACAATCCCATGCAACTATACAACCAACAGCCGCTAAAATATTGTAGCATCCATTGATGCTATGATTGTGGAACGACGAGAAAAAACTTAGGACTGACGTCTAGACAGAATGCGTTGACCTGGAAAAAAAAAAAAATCATCAAAGCCTATTGCTGTAGAGGATTTCCTTGAGGAAAATACTCATGTGTGTCCAAACACTCAAGGGTTGGATAGAGGAATTCCTCAAGGAATTCCTGGAGGCTTTTTCCTTGAAGATTTCCTCTACGAATATGATGGCTACCTTAACTCTAATTAATACAATTTAATCAAGAAATTTTCTTCAAAAATAAAAAAAACAAAAACAGAAAGTTACAATGTTTGGTTAAGCTAGACATAAATATTGTGGTGTGGATTTTACTTATGATACCTGAGCGGCCTTATATAGATAGCGCTCTATGTCAAAAAACCAGGAAAACTTGTACAAATTTAAATATACGTATACTAATTGACATACCTCCAATATCCAAAATAAAATCAATTTATTTCCAGAAAAAATTGTTATTGTTTCTATTTAGTGCAGCAAGTATTCCATTGTTTAAAGAAAATCATTGTAACTATTTTCGAAAAAAATTCCCCCCCCCAAAAAAACTAAAAAATTAATCTGTGAAATTGCATTTCCGGTTAACAAATTTTTTTCAAATTTAGAATTGTAATCAATGCTTCAAATATGTATTAATATTATGTACATGGTAAAAGTATTATGTAAGTATACTGAAGTGGTAACTTTAGAGGAAAGCATAATGTGCTACTATTCTCCCACAAATCCCTCCCCCCCCAAATAAATTTTCCCAAGAAAATATTACAAATAAAAGTGATAAGTATACAAATTTTAAACAAAATCGTTGGAACCGTTTTCGAAAAAAATCACGAAAAACTAAAAAAAAAAAAAAAAAATCCCGTTTAAGGAAATACTACCTGTTGCCTACAGGAAATACTAAGTTTGAGCTTCCGGCTACTTTTCGTTTTTGAGATATTCGGTCAAAAAACACACCATACAGATCATTCGCTAAATTTTTTTTTTTCATATTTGGGGGGACCATAAAATATGTATATCCGGTGGTAACTTTAGTTCAAAAATCTGACACGTTCGCAATACTTCCTCTTACTATAGGAATAAGATAAAGTAACAAAAAAAAAAAAATCTGGTGTGAAACACTCACACAACTTTCTCACTTACTCCAGTTCTCTAAAATTATAATTGACAAATTTTTATATTTTGTGTACCAAATTTGGATGAAATTTGTCGAAAACTGAAAAAAAAAAAAAAACACTGTTCAGTAAAAGCGCACTTCCGGTTTACTGATTTCCAATCAAACTCGGAATTTTGGCCATCTATTTATTTCTAATTAATTTTGTTTGGATTATAAGAGTTGTATAATCAAGTTATGATATTACTTTAGAGGAAGCTGTAACCCCACCCCTCCCCTAAAAGTGTCCTTAAATGAATTTTTCCCAGAGAAATGTTTTAAATAAAAGTTGTAGATCTTTGTATGTGTAATTTCAAGAAAATCGTCGGAACCATTTTTTGAGAAAAATCGCGAAAAAGTGAAAAAAATCATTTTTAGTAAAGTGTTTTTAACAAAAACACTTCCGGTCATATGATTTTTTCAAACTCGGAATTTCAATAACATATTTAATTCTAATTAACATTATTTAAATTACCGAATTGTGTAATAAACTGAAATAGCACTTTAGAAGATAACCTAACCATACCCTTCCCCCAAAAGTGCCCTTAAATGAATTTTCCCAGAGAAATGTTTCAAATAAAAGTTGTAGCTCTTTGTATATGTAGTTGATATACCAAGTTTAAAGAAAGCTATTTAAGTCGGAGCTATTTTTGAGAACATCGTAAAAACGTAAAAAAAAAAAAATTGTAAAGTGGTACTTCCGGTTGAGGAATTTTGTCAGATAACGCACCATCAGATCCCATGGTGCTACCTAAACGTAATATCAAGTTTCAACTTTCTATGGTTTTTCGATTTTTGAGATATGCTGTTTACATACACAAACACACAGAAAATTTGCTAAAAACCACTTTTTTGGACTCAAGGGGGGACCTCAAAACGGATATTTCCGGTGAAAGCTCCATATCTAAAAATTGGAACCATTACAATACTTCCTCCTACTAGGAGTAAGAGAAAGTAAAAATATATTGTGCTGGAAACATTTTGTTCTGATTCATAATATGTTGATCATAATAATTATGAATATACACATTTTTGTATACTCAAGGGAACCTCTCAAAATATTATAATTCACGGACTAAAATCAATTTTCAAAATTTGACACGATCCCAATACTACTTCCTGTTTAGCAATAAGAGAAAGTAAAACATGGAAAAAACTTACGTTTAATTACATTTTTTTTTGCTCATTAACTGCCAAGGACTTTATGCCGGAATACTTGAATAATATTTGTAATTTTTAAACACAGTTTTATTTACAAAAATAGCTCTAATATGGCTTGGGAAGATTGTTGCAATGCACGATATTTAAGATTCTTATTTTATTGTAATAAATCACAAAAATAGAAAAACCTTCTCTTTCCATATTTATTAAAATTTAATTTTAACTAATTAATAATAATAATATTTACAAAATTTTCTTTTCTTTTTATTTTTCAGTGGATAACGGTAATTTGCGTCTATACGGCCATATTGTGTGTAACTGTAGCTAGACCACAACTAGGCGCCCAACAACCCAGCGGTCCTCAAACAACACCAATACCTATATTGAAATATGAAAACGAAGGTGTCAACTATGATGGGTCATACAAATGGGCGTAAGTATTAAAAGAACACCTGTATGCAGGTCAAGGTTTTATTTATTTACTAACTGTTACTTTTGTTTTCACCTGAGTGTTGGATTTTCACACGTCCTTTGTTTATAATTCCTTTTTTTTTTTAAAACTCACTTTCTTCTTTCATACTTTCGTTTTTTGTTTGTTTTTTTCACTTACTTTTATATATTTCGAAACTCAACTATGGTAAAAGGTAATTTTTTATTTATATATTTTTTTAATTAATTATTATATATTTTTTAAAGGGAAAATTTATATCCCGCTATTGTTTTGGTTCAGGAGAACGCCCCCGGCCAAAAGTTGCTTTATCAAACATAAAAAAAACAAAAATTAAAATTCTTAACTCGAATGGAAGATGATCGTTTATTTTTTATTTATTTTGGGTTTGAAATTTTATTTCGAAAACAGCTCTTCGTTAGATTAGTAGGTCAAGAATCATGCTGTAATATATATTTTTAACTACATTACCAAAAAAAGATAATTTATTTAAATTAATGTTGAAACCACATATTATTTGTTTATTATTTTACAATAACAAACAGTTGGATAGCCATAAACGTTACAGTTGATATAGGCATGAAACAAAACAAAACAAAAAATCGCAAATCTCTTTAATATTCTTTAAATATTGTTTAAATTTTAACTGGAATCAGATTTCATTTTATACCGCAACATTAAGGTTCCATTCTCTACAAATTGTGTCCTGTAAAGGAGGAAATTTGTACGAGTGTTGGCCTTGATAAAACTCGTGATATTTTCTCAGTGACCTTGTAGGGACTTCGATACTTGACTCTAGAAGGTTACTACTATCCACTAAGCCGTGGATAATCTTAAAGAGCAAAATAAATATTATATAACGTAATAATACATTATAAATTATAATAAGTTAGCCGTAATATGTATTATAAACAATAACCATGGAGGGGTGCAAAGGATTTTTGACGAAAGTATTTTACACTCAAATTCTAGCAGCCAATTGCTGCCTCAAATTTGGGCGCCAATGACCTCAGATGTTGACGCGGCCTAATTAAAAAAAAAAAAGAAGAAATTAGAAGGAATAGAAGGATTCATTTTAGAAGGAAACATTTCCCCTTATGTTTTCCCCTCTAGAATGTTTATTCAGTTTGTTATATCATTTTATCGTCTACATAATATTAATTACAATGAAATGAGATGACCAAAATTCCTTGTTTAAGGAAAATTAGCTCACCGAAAATGTAATTATTGCTGAACAATTCTTTTGAGTTTTTTGCGACTTTCTCCATTTAAAACACCAATGGAATTTTACCATACTTGTTATACTAACCATACATACAGAGAACTATTTTGTTTTATTTTTTTTTTTTAATTTAAGTCGCGTCACCATCTTTGGTCATTGGCGCCCGGAGCCTTCTTAGTACACTGCCGGCCTGTGGACAATGTTCTCTCGCTACTACACTGTCCATCACCGAACAGTGAGCTGTAGAGGCTCCTAGAAAGAAAAAATCTAAGGGTAGCACTGGACTCGAACGCCGAACCTCCGCTTGGGAATCCAACGCGCTAACCACTTACTAATCCCTCCCTTAGAGAACTATTACTTTTGTTTGTATTAATTTTCCGAGTAAGTTCATTTAAGGGAGTTTTTGGGGGGAAAAGATTTAATGTTATGATTTCCTAAAAAAAAGTGGTTTTTATAAAATGTTTTTATGGCACGGGTCAACGATTCTTTGTTTCTGTACGCCAAGGGGTATCTGTTACATGCAGTTACTTGTGGAGTAGCACCCGACGGGTTACTCCATGCACTTCATCAGAATAGTACACAGTACACTCTGCAGAACTACATACACACTCTACACTTTACAGATAAGGACAAACACAGTACACAATCTAGCGTCTCCGTCCCTAGTTAATTGGCGAAAGCCAAGGGAGAAGGAAGGGATTAGCTCAATGGTAGCGCTCTGGACTAGCAACGCGGATATCCCGGGTTCGAATCCAGCGAGAGTAAATTGCTGCCCTTAGATATTCTCTTCCTAGGAGCCTTTACAACTCACTGTGCTCTGGTGAAGAGCAGTGTTGTCTGTAGCTAGAGAATACTGCTTGGAGGCCGGCTGTGCATTGGAAAAGGCTCCTGGAGGGGCATAATAGATCTTTCAGGTCGCAGTGCAATAATCCCCTACAACAATCTACAATCTACTCTACGTTTCGGGTACCATTGGTAGGTACCATTGATAAAATGAATGATTTTCAATCTCAACGTTCTCAACACCCACTTCTCTCCTACCCTAAAGAGCTCCTGAAGAAGGGCATCAATGGTACTCGAAACGTAGAATTAACAAAGCATTCTTCTTTTTTTTTAAAAAAAACTCCTCTGGGCCCATTGCCGTATAAACATCTTATTTTTATTTTTTATAAAGTTTCTATTCTTTCGTTCATGTTATCTTGATGACAACTTAAACTTCTAATTATAATGATATTTAATTAGAAATTAGAAACAGAATAAGAAAATTATTATTATTATCATTATTCGTCTGTGGGAGAAGGACCAGATCTTATGCTACCCAAAGCCCCATTGGTGCCCATGCAATAAGTGCTTGGATCCATGGGTCGGTCGTATGCATGTCTCACATAAAATATTATTATTATTATTATTATTTTTTTTAAATTAATTGTAATTTTTTACAGATATGAAACTGGCAATGAAATAGTAGCTGAAGAAACTGGTTTTGTGAAGAATTATGGCCAAGGTGAACCAAATGAAATTCAAACAGCGCAAGGATCATTTTCATATACAGCACCAGATGGTACAAGGATAACCGTAACATATACGGCTGATGAAAATGGTTTTGTACCACAAGGTGATCATTTGCCAACACCACCTCCAATACCGCCAGCAATACAAAAAGCTTTGGATTATATCAAAAGTTTACCACCAAGTAATCAAGACCAAGGTGGAGCCGGAAGTGTAATACAACCAGTCTACAGTCGTAATAAATATTAATGATGCGGATTAAATTCTATGAACACATTACAAGACCAAAACAAAACAAAAATGGAAGAACGATGATGTGTTGATAATTTTTTTTACTGTTGAATGAAAAGTATTCATTCCTTTTGTATATCTGATTTGTTTATATGCCAAGTTGATTACTTTTTTTTTATTTATTTCTTTTTATATTGAAAAATAAAAAGATCGCATTTTGACCAATCAACAATTTTATATATTTAATTGTCTTTATAATATTAATAAAAAAAAAATTGTCTTGATATAAATTCAACAAGTCATTTTTATTTTTTTTTATACAATGTAATTACGTCAATATATTATTTTTTTTTATATCATCAATTTATTTTGTACTCAAATCTGTAGGAATAAAATATATATTTCTTTTTTTATATTATTATTATTATTATTATTATTTAATGAAATAGTCTTAATCACCCTGTGTTTTTTTCCCAAGTGAAGTTGTGTAATCTTTAATAAAAATGTCAGTACGTGAGAGATGTAAACATTATTGGATTATATCAGTATGGGCAAACTGATAGATAATAAACACACCTCTCAAGGTTGTTTAGCCAACAACATTGGTTCTCCTACTTTATAGTGTGATTTTTTTGTTTTTGCTTAATGTGGGACAGAGTTACTAACCATTTTTTTTTTTTTTTTAAATTTACATATGAATAATTGTTATTTCCCCCACCACTTCAGTCATATGCAATATAAAAAATAATACATATATTCTTTTGACATCAATAATTAAGTGTAAAGAGTATAGACTTGTATTGTTTATAATTGATCATTAAGTTTGCAGACATGGCCTCTTCAATATCAGTTTC
Source organism: Triatoma infestans (assembly GCA_011037195.1). NCBI lineage: Eukaryota > Metazoa > Arthropoda > Insecta > Hemiptera > Reduviidae > Triatoma > Triatoma infestans. The sequence goes on from JAAEAF010013699.1 coordinate 19,339, forward strand.
CACCAGTCAGTTCCGCCGTGCAACATTAAGGTTCCATTCTCTACAAATTGTGTCCAGTAAAGGAAGAAATTTGTACGAGTGTTGGCCTTGATAAAACTCGTGATATTTTCTCAGTGACCTTGTAGGGACTTCGATACTTGACTCTAGAAGGTTACTACTATCCACTAAGCCGTGGATAATCTTAAAGAGCAAAATAAATATTATATAACGTAATAATACATTATAAATTATAATAAGTTAGCCGTAATATGTATTATAAACAATAACCATGGAGGGGTGCAAAGGATTTTTGACGAAAGTATTTTACACTCAAATTCTAGCAGCCAATTGCTGCCTCAAATTTGGGCGCCAATGACCTCAGATGTTGACGCGGCCTAATTAACAAAAAAAAGAAGAAATTAGAAGGAATAGAAGGATTCATTTTAGAAGGAAACATTTCCCCTTATATTTTCCCCTTTAGAATGTTTATTCAGTTTATTATATCATTTTATCGTCTACATAATATTAATTACAATGAAATGTGATGACCAAAATTCCTTGTTTAAAGAAAATTAGCTCACCGAAAATGTAATTATTGCTGAACAATTCTTTTGAGTTTTTTGCGACTTTCTCCATTTAAACTTTCAACTTCCATAATCCTATTTTTTTTTTTTTTAGGAAGTATTGGAATCGTGTCAAATTTTCGATATCGAGTTTTCACCGGAAATAAGCGTTTTGAGGTCCCCTGAGTCCAAAAAAAGTGATTTTTAGCAAATGGTTTGTGTGTGGGTGTGTGTGTCTGTGTATGAACAGCATAGCTAAAAAAAAAAAAAAAAAAAAAACCGTAGAAAGTTGAAACTTGATATTCCGTTTAGGTATCACCATGGGAGCTGACAATACAGATAACGTATTATCTGTCAAAATTCCTCAACCAGAAGTACCTACCACTTTACTAGTTGGTTTATTTTACTTTTTTGCGATTTTCTCAAAAATGGTTCCGCTGATTTTCTTCAAACTTAGTATATCAACTACATATGCAAAGCGCTACAACTTTTATTTGAAACATTTCTCCAGGAAAAATTCATTTAAGGGCACTTTTGAGGGAGGGGTGGGGTTAAGTTTTCATCTAAAGTGCTATTTCAGTTTATTATACAATTCTGTCATTATAATAATGTTAATTAGAACTAAATATGTTGTTGAAATTCCGAGTTTGGAAAAATCGTCTAACCGGAAGTGCGTTTGCTTTACCACTTTACTAAATGATTTTTTCACTTTTTCACAATTTTCTCAAAAATGGCTCCGCTGGTTTTCTTGAAATTTCTTATATAAACTACACAAGGGCACTTTTAGGGGAGGGGTTGGGGTATGTTTTTCTCTAAAGTGCTATCATAGTTGATTATACAATTCTATCATCTAAACAAAATTAATTAGTAATAAAGAGATGGCCAAAATTCCGAGTTTTAAAAAATTTAGTAAACTGGAAGTGCGCTTTTATTGAACAGTTTTTTTTTCAGTATTCGATGAATTTCATTAAATTTGTTACACAAACTATAAAATTTGTCAATTATAATTTTGAGAACTGGAGTAAAGAGAAACTTGTGTGAGTGTTTTCACACCAGATTTTTTTTTTAATTTCCTCATCCCTTGCCAAAGGTCCGAATAATCAAGTCTAGCTGACCACTCACCGAATAATCAATTTGACCACACACACACACACACACACACACATATATATATATATATATTAATAGCTCATACTATTGCTGATTCATTCGAGACCTCTATTCCTATCCAGTGCGTATTGGGCGGTAAATTCATCGCAGTATTTTTTTCCTTTCAGAGATTACGAGGCCACTTTCATTTGATCTTCGATGTAGTCCAGCTTTCCGAGCTTTATGTTAAAACAAATGATAATTATTACTGGGTTTATATTTTTTTTAGTCCCATATTATTTTATAGTCGCAGTATGGTGTTAAAAAAAAAAAAAGAAAAATGAAAAAGCGGATGCATCAGCAAAAGAGGTTGCCCAAAAGAGTAGCTCCATAAATGTTATAAAAACTCTTCGCAAGCTGCATAAAACAGATTTTATTTGGAGCAGAAGGTGAAAATCTTGGAATATTCAATGGACCACATAAATATAGGGTCACTTTTTTTTTTTTATCTATAACTAAGTAAGCCTTATTATGCAAAGAATTATGTACAACCTAATACAAGTACTTAACTGGACATGGTGCAATTAAATAGCATTTATATATACGTAGATTTAATCTAACTGCCAACAAACAATATATGCAAATGTGACAAACTAAGCAAACTTACGACCATTTTTAATTTTTGACTGTAAACTACATACACATGTAGTTAAATACATACACATACAAAATTAGTTAAATCTGTCTGACCCCGGGTGAACTTTGGCCGCCTACTAAAAGGGACCTTATTGTGCAACGTAATTTCATCAAATATACAGTGGCCATTGACTGTACAAATTTATCAGTTACTAATTTTCAATCTTCATAAGAATATTGCTTCACTTATCACTTTACGCTTTAATTTAAAATTTATTCTTTCATTTTTCTCCTTATACATTATATCTTAAAAAAAAATAATGCAAATTTAACCAAGTTTGCAATATGTCACATTTGCGTAATATTAAATATTACGAGGACCCATCTAATAAGTAAAGAGACAAATTATTGTAGTCAGAAACGATTTGTTTAATCAATACAATAATTCCATTGCGTCAAGTTGGCTTCTTTGACTTTGTTTCTTATCAGCTATTCGAGAGAGTAATTAATTTTGGTAAGCATAACCTCAAATGTATTCAGTTAATAATGGCGAATCCGCTCGAGCATTGCACCTAGGAAGGACAAGGCTCAGTGATTAGATTTTTAGTTGTAGAGAATATCAAAGGTAGTGAAATCCATGAAAGAATGTTAAAAGTGTACAGGAATAATTGTTTGAACCGTTCAACGTTTACAAATGGTTAGAACAATTTAAAAGTGGTCGTGTAATGTCTGTGTCGAGCCAAAGTAGGGGAGACCACTTGAAGTTGCAACTTTCTCCCACGAATCTCGCATTAACGCGTTAATTCAGGACAACAGACGTATTAGTGTTGAACTGATAGCTGAACAAGTGTACACGGAACTGTTCATAACATTATTCAGAATAAGCTGCAGTGTAAGAAAACTTGTGCGTGATAGGTTCCAAGACAACTTACGGACGCCCACAAAGAAACCAAGAAAAAGTAGGGTAGGAGATCCTTCCACATCTCCTTCCACATCCTCGCCCCATCGGACTTCCGTTTGTTTGGAACCCTTAAAAAATCTCTACCTGGGAAACATTTAGAAGTTAAAAAATCAGGTGCAAAAGTGGCTTCGAGATCAACCTAAAGAATTTTATGCCCAAAGAGGCATACACAAATTAGAAGAACGATGGGATAGTGTATAAATGTTGCTGTGGACTATGTTGAAAAGTAGCCAAAGTTTTGTATGGATTAAATAAATCGTTTTTGAGCTACAACGATATGTCTCGTTACTTACTGAATAACTTTCGTATATTTAGTGATTGAACATGCAATCCAGACATTATTATAGTTGGGTCCGCATAGGGAAAACATTTTCTTTAAACTCAGAATTTTGACAACATATCTAATTCTAATTAATATTATTTAGATGATGATGATTATTATTATTTGTTTGTGGGGGTGGAACCAAACCCTACGTTATCCAAAGCCCCACTGGACCCCACATAGCTACCCCATTTTTAGTTAGCCAATTATCTTCAAATTTGGAATTCGATCAATGCTTCTAATATTTATTAATAAATATTATGTAAGTGGTAAAATACCACACACTTTACTGAAATGTTACTTTAGAGAAAAGTGTAACGCTACTGTCCCCCCAGAATCTCCAAAAATCAATTCTGTTCAAATTAGAAACTTTTCCGTGATAGCGTGCTTCACTTTGTGGTCACTGTCTCGGCGATCGCCCATCAACAGCATGTTTTAAAGATACACTACAGGCGCTCTGGAAGGGGAGCCCGGGGGCCATACACAGTAAAAGGATGTTGCCAGAACTGTGTAAAAGAAGGACCAATATGGCCCTTAAGCCTGGTTAGGAACCAGATTTCTCTGGTGACGGGGCTATTTACGGGTCATGGTAGGTCCAGGAAGTATCTGCTCAAGGTGGGGTTAATAGCACGGAATCCTTGTCAGACTATGTCAGGAGGAGGAGGAGACGGACCCCACTGCTCTTTGATTGCGTTGCAATAACTAAATTGCGATACGAAACCTTAGGTACGCTGCGTACCTGAGGAGGTAGTAACGCAAAATGATCTGGTGGTGAAAGCCCTTAAACTCCTCAGGAGGGGAGGGTTCACCTACTAGAAATTTTACCGGGCATAGCACAATAAGCCTTTGTTGGTTGCGGTGCTGGGGTATAGCCCACCCGTTGATGCTAATAATAATAATAAAGCGAATCGTTAAAGCCTTGCCGAGAAAAACACGAAAAACTGAAAAAAAAAAATAAATAAAACTTTCAGTAAAGTAGCGGTTATTACACAATACTTAAAATATGTTTTAGATTTAAGTTTGGACATTTATTAATATGTATGAATGAATGATTTTATCTGATTGAATATAGAGATTTAAGTTTAGTTTAAAATTAGAAACTTTTCTGTGATAGCCTGCCTCACTTTGTGGTTATTGTCCCGGCGATCGCCCATCAACAGCATGTTTTAAAGATACACTAAAGGCGCTCTGGAGAGGGAGCCCAGGGGCCATACACAGTTAAAGGATGATGCCAGGACTGTGTAAAAGAAGGACCATTATGAACCTTAAGGCTGGTTAGGAACCAGATTTTTCTGGTGACGGGGCTATTTACGGGACATGATAGGTTCTATTAAGTATGCGTGCGTACATGGAGAGTGTATGAGTATGCTGTGTAAAGAGGTGAAAGGTGGAATGGAATGCATGCATATGTATATGTGGTATATATATGCAAGTATCATATATATGATACATATATGTATAAATATGAATATGGTATATAACATGATATGTATATATAATATATGATGTGTATGTGTATATACAATACACACATGGTAGGTATATATGTGATATATATATGTGTGTGTGTATATGTGTGTATGAGTTTAGTACATATATGTACTGAAATATATATAGTATAATATATGCATATTATATATAACATAAATATTATAAAATATGCTTAGTATGCTTATGTATATTTAACTTTTATTATTTTAATCGCTTAATTTTAAATTGTATTAGCTTGAAATCATTATTTAATTTAATTTTAAAGTTATTCTGATTATTTAATTGTCAAGTGAATCTCCCTCCAAAAACAGAGTTTAAGAATTAGGACCCCCCCCCCCCCAACGTGTTGTTTCCATTTTAAGGGAAAATTTGCCCTTTTTAAACAATCCAAACACGTGTACCTTTACACACAGCTGATCATACCTCTCTTTGACGTACTTTTAAGAGTTTAGTTTTAAAATACAATTAAAAAGACCAGTCAGTGTATAAAGTGAATTTGCTCTGTGCAAGTCTGTGTATAACAATGTCTGGTAAACGTATCCTGAAGATGGGTGAACGCCTGAAAACCGGTCGATGACCACAAAATGAAGCAGGCTATCATGGAAAATGTCTCTGATACTTTCCAGCTCTGCAGACCAACAACCACAACAACAGATTTAAGTTTATTTGTCGTTCAAAGCAAAACAGTGAAGGTATTAATTATCTAAATGGATGTATTAAGAGTCATCTTCAATAACAAAATATACAGAAAAAAAATAGGTGAAAAAACTAAAAATTCAGATAAGTTACCGCAATTGGAAATTATTGGTTTACGTCTCAAACTTAAGTTCAATTGACTTTTACATGGAGTTACTAAGTTCTTAACTAAGTATGTATATTTTATTTACAATAGATTACATAACATTATATTAATGTTAAGGTAAAGAATTATTACGAAATATTTAACTATTAATTAATGTACAATGACAAGAGTATATAAAAACAATTACTGTCACAAAATGTTAAAAGTTAAGTTTAGAAGATGTACCGGTATTATTAGCAAATATGTTCCTATTTATAGCGAAATCTTCTTTTCTAACTACAATTATTACCTTATTGAATAAGTCATGTAACTAAATATAGTTTCACAATATTTACAAATATATTCTTCATTAGTGAAATCTCCATCTTTGTTTGGTATATATTTATATATTGTGTAAATGCAATATAAATTACTTATATATAATAAATTAATAATTTTATTAGACACATTTTCAAGTGCTAATAAAATTTATTTAAGTTGTATTTAGTGTTTAAATGATGCAAGGTAACAGACCGTTAGTGGATTTAATAAAGGTTAATACCATTTTATGTCATAAACTGTAATTGGCAGTTATAGATAGTAATAGCAAATTGTTGAGTGTTGTATTTTTATTATTTTTTTTTCATTTTATTGGTTACCTTTCGGATGTTTCGAGATCATTGCCTTCCACTCTTGAGTGTCAGAGCACGAAATTTTAACGAATTGTAGTACGAGTAATTAGTAAAAATAAGGATGCTAAATAATATTTTTTTTATTTATAGAAAATGTTAAACAAATACAAATATATTAATTACAAAAGAAATCTTTCTTTCCTTTAGAGACAGGATTGGCTCAATGGAAGACTGGTCTTGTGCGCCAGCGCTTTGGCACCGGGTTTGAGTCCATGCAGTGCTTCACTTGGCCATTCTCATCATAGGAGCTTAGCCAACTCACTGTTTGGGGTTGGTAATGAAAGAACACTGCCTAGAGGCGGTGTAGTAAACTGAAAAGATCCTGGGCACCAATGATCTCAGATGTTGATGCGCCTTACTACAAAATTCCTGATGTGACACAATCTGATACAACTTTTTCTTAATGCATTTAATACAATTATAATAATCGACAACTTTTCTTTAAACTTGAATATTTTCACTTGGCCTTAATATAAATACTGAGATATTGAGTGGAGTGTTAGTGGCGAGGGTACTCCCTGGCACAGGGAAAGCACAATAAAATGAATAAATGAAAAACAATAACAAATTACAATAGAATGAACTTGTAATTACAAGAAGATATATATGAATATGATTTAAATTAACTTTTAGCCAGATGCAAAATGAGAAGAAGGTGAATATGCTGATGAGAAGAGGAGTGATAGGCGAGGTGCATGATTGTATGGCGTGGGCGTGATTAGGGTAGAGGGGAAGGGAAACAGGTGAGAGGAGGCGAGAAATGGAATGATTCACTGGAGAAGTTGTCGCTGGCGATTCACGCTGACGCCGAAGTGAGATATAGTCAGAGAGAGAAAGATGCGGCTTTTGTGTTCTTTAATTTAAAAAGAAGGCGTAATGTTGCAGTGCAAGAGGCAAAACTATTTGCAAGTAAGACGACGTCAAGATAGTGAAAACAATGAAGCGCGTTAAAACACTGTTGCACAGACAAAAGATGTACAATGCGCGGTACAACACAAACTTATATCAGCGAGGTATAGAAAGTAAGTGAGAAAGAAAAAAAAAACAGGGCGTTGGCCGGATGGCGAAGCAGGAAGTAGTGGGGAAAGAAGGTTGATAGTATGATGCGAGGAAAAGAAATGATTTAGGAAAGATGATATTATAACAGTTGCTGGAAATTAGTAGGAAATGAGCGTAATAGAGAAGATTGACTGTGAACTGTAAAGGAAATCAAATTAGTTGTTTTAAAGAGAAGTTAACTGACAAACAGACGGATGACGGAACAGTTTCTACATAATATTTGACTATATAATATTTTGAAATTTAATAACTCAGCTTTTCCGAATAATATTTCAAATAGCATTCCACAGGGAAGGCAATAGCTAAGTGGTCAGCGTACTGGACTCTTAAGCGGAGGACCTGGGTTCGAGTCCAGCTGTTGCTACCCTTAGATTTTTTTCTTCCTAGGAGCCTCTACAGCTCACTGTCCGGTGATGGACAGAGTTGTTTGTAAAGAGAGAATACCGTCCGGAGACCGGCGCCTTAAATTAAAACAAAAAAAAATTGCATTCCAAATTTGAAAAAACATTTTAGCCGTTTAAGAGAAAATTCCAATAAATTAAAAAAACCTATTTAATATAAACTTGCACTTTCGAGGTTAACCAGTTTTATTCAAATTTGGAATATTCTGTTTATTCACGCCTTATTATCATGTTGCCTTGATAAACCAATATGATAACACGGATTTTTGTACAGAGCAAGAAATCATTCACAACTTTCTGTTCAAATACTTCATTTATACACCCGATCACATACATGAGTATATTTCTTGTGCAAACTCAATTTCTAAAATTTGACACGATCGTAATAATTGATATATTTATTTTGAGTACAGAAGAGAAACGGAATTGAAAAAGTAATATAACCAAATGATCACAAAATTTAAGTATCCATATTCATTAAATCGCAGAAATATTACGAGTATCGTATTCTGAAAATATGAAACCTAAATTGATCATGTAATATTTTCACCAAATAATAAAGATTATTTTATTAATTCTAATACTATTTTTCCTCCACAACTCGAAGAAATCGATTTTTAGTTTAAAATTTACTACTAAAATGAAATACAAATACTTGGGAAATCAGCCAATTTTTTAGAGCTTTTAATACAAATTTTTAAATATATAACATAAAAAAAGAAAAGAAATTTATTAGAGAAGAAATACTTAAACGAACTTCCCTAAAGTTTTACAATAAATTACAAATAATTTAATTAATCGGATATTGTAGAAAAAAATAATGTTTAATAATCTATATCTTGCAACAAAATGATAACATAAAAAAAAAAAAAATTAAATTAAAGTTTGATTCTAGAATTTATTTGTTTTTTTGACATCATTTTCTTTTACTATAGTTAATTAAATTATGAAATTCACAAATTTCATTTAAACATAAACTAATTTGCCCGAACATAATATAGAGATGGTAGAAAGTAACGTGTACCTACCAAACATGGTTAGTATAATTGAAGTGATTACGTTATAGCACGCACCAATAATATAGAATAAAAAAATCGAAATAACATTTGAAATTTAATGTCATGGATTTCTGAGAACCCTTAAAATAAAATTTTCCGAGGAAAAATATCCGGAAAATCGTGTTTTCCACCACGATAATACCAGATCACATATATCTTGGGAAACTTGGAAGAAACTTCCTATAGCTTAATAACAATACAGCTTAACTAAGGCGTCCTTATTCGCCCTCCTGATTTCCCTGAGCTTGCTCGATCAGGGTTTCATCTGTTCCACTCATTACAAAATCATTTAAAAACGGAAAATGATACATATCTGAAGAATCAATAGAAAAAAACACTTAGATTTAAGAAAAAAAAGCCTGATACTGGAAAAAGATCAGAAAACGGAGGAATTAAATATATCATTGATTGAATACATTTTACATTCCCTTACTCCTCCCTAGTAAGAGGAAGTATTGTGATTGTGTCATATTTTTGATATCCAGTTTTCACCGAAAATATCCATTTTGTGGTCCCCTGAGTCCAAAAAAGTGGTTTTTAGAAAATGGTGAGTGTGTGTGTGTGAACAGCATAGCTCAAAAATGAAAAATCGCAGAAAGTTCAAACTAGATATTCCGTTTAAGTATCACCACGGGATCCGACATGTGTTTAGAGAGAGTGGAATTGTGAGCTGGCGGCCCTAGACCTGCAGGTACTCCAACCAGTCCACCTCTCACCTAGCACGGGGACACCACTATCTTCATTGCGAAGTCTCGACCACCACGAAACCTTTCCTCAACTCGTGAGTCCGGAGGCAGAACTCCAGCGGGCTGTCTCACGATCCCGTGGCACCATTATGACAGTAGAGATAACTGTCTACCGCTTAAAGGCCCAGAATGGTCACATGCCCGGAATTACGAGTAATTGCTGCGGTTTCACCTCACCCTCCTGGCATCCGCTTGGACGTACCGTGCCATTCCAGGTGAGGTAGGTCTTCCGTACCCAACCCAACCCTAAAGCCTACTCTAAACTACCTTAACCTAACTCATCCACACCAATAAATACACACATCTCAATTAATACACTCACAGTTGAATGAATGAATGAATGAATATTTATTTGTTAAGAAATAATTCTGTACAAATATTAATTACAATTTTTGCAAAACAAGTATTTCACTAGAGTCTAGTTAGCCCTTTAATTAATTAATAATTTCCCTTTCTCAATACCTAACTTCATTCTATAATACCTAAGGTTAAACATTTTTTTTTTTTTCTATGAGTATTTACTTTATAACAATAATAATAATTACTGGAGAATATTCACTTTGCATTAGTTTTATAGTGATACATATTTTTAATTCTAATTCAATTAGATCTACATTGCGAATTGATCTAATCATCTAATTGAATTATACAGGCAGTATCAAATACAAGTAAATACATAAATTAATAAATATAAATAATAAATAGATACAAATATATTATATAAATAAGTACTTTTATAGCAATACATGTTTTTGAATCCAATTTAAATAATTACTTGCAATGCTATAGACATAAATCGATCATATTCACTAATAAATAGGAAATTAATTCGCAAGTTGATTATTATTATTTGTTATTATAAGTTCCCTAATTCTGTAACAATTTTTTCTAAATAAACAAAAAACAAAAATATTCGGTTAACTTTATCGATATTATCAATAATCAAAATATTTTCAATATTTGTCTGTGGATTAGAATCCTGTATATATGGTTGCAAGTATGTTTGTCTGGGACCGTTGAGTTTTGGGCACTTCAGAAATAGATGTTGGAGACTGTTGGTTATGAATTCATTACAAATAGGGCATATTTTATTTTCTTGAAGATTATATACTGTAGAGTTAAGGTACAGATTGATTGATGTTGGGTTTGATTCTCTGAGTCGGCTTACAATCCTTAATTTTTTTAACTGGATCTTGTATTTCAAATAGTTTTCTGGTTCATTGATATTGAAGCTACTGATTGTCCTGTAGATAGGGTTGCTGGTTGAGTTTAGGGCTCTATTGATGTCTATGGAGAGTAGATTATTTTTCATTTTATCGACGAGATCTTCTTTTCGTCCGATGAGACCATTGAAAAATAAACGTGAAAAGTCTGCCTCACATCCAAGACTTGCTGCCATTGATCTCACTTGTGTTATCCAGTTGAAATTTAAGTCTGCCTTTTCTGAGATCGACTCTAATTGTCTAAGCCTATCAAAGCATTGTCTTGGAAGCCTGTTAGCGGGTAGCAGGGTGAGCTTTGTCCAGAAATTTATCACTTTTTTAAGTATTTGTAGACTCAGGGCATATCTGCCAGTTTCCAAACGCACCACATAATAATACACTCACAGTTCTTACTACTAACTAAAATTACCGGGGTGAGCTACTCAACATTCGATCACCCCGTTCCTAACTTACACTAATCAAGTACTAACAACTACACTATACTAATCCTACCCCCCATCCCTTTCTTTTATCCCTAACACTCCTTTGACAAACTCCTTAAATATCCCAAACCCTCCCTACTGTTAAATCCCGGTATCCCAATCCCCTTCCCTACTTCTTCCATCCCCTTTCGTAAGCTTTCTCTTTGCTCTTCCCATCGCCTACACACAAACAAAACGTGCTCCACCGACTCAATCCCCCCAAGTAGGGTATAAATGTTACAACTGGCGCAACCCCTTCGTCCCCCGCCTACAAAATTCGCTGGATAGGAGGGTGTTCTTCAGCCCTTCCTCAGCTCACCGTAGCTAAGGCGATGGGGAGTGTGGTGTAGTGGGTATATAGCTGTCTCAACATTCCCTATATCATCATCTCTCTCACTAGCGTTAGCCCCCTGTTCATCTATAGCCCACGCTCTCTATAGTTTGTAATTATAATATAATAAAAAATAAATAAATAAATAAATATTATAAATAAAACTTAATAATATTTGTGTATTTTTTTTTTTTTAAAAAGAAAAAAACACATTACACAATCATTTGTAATTAAGTTGTCCAAGTTTTCTAATAATAACCACAGTCCAAATCGTTCGTTAGTAGGTTTTACTTTTCTTCCATAGAGCTGAGAAACACTTAACACTTTGTGCGAGCCCATGTTGTCTCTGCCGATGACCGATTAACACTTAATTACAAAGGACTCCACTATGAGTTAAATCTCCACTTTCCTTTTTAAGATAATTTTTTGTTTTGTTTATCGATCAACTATATTTATAGAATCTAATATATCGTTTTCTTTTTGGTACTGCTTAAAGTCGTTGGATCTGTTATCTAACGCAATGTACGACGAAATAGTTAATAATATGTTTTGTCGAACTAATTGTTTATGCAATTAAAGAAAGGGAAAAAAAAAAAAGCTAGTGTTTAACCAGAGATTTAATAACTGTTGTATCTCAATTTACGTATCAAATTCCACATATTTAATCACTTTTCTAATCTAAAACGTACTCAATTTACACACATATTTCCGTCAATTCTTGCAAAGAAGAGATGTAAGTTTTCGGTTAGAAATGTAGAAAGTGCCTATCTTACAAATTGACATGTAAGAAATAAAAGTAAGAATAGCGATTTATGCGTACATATTAAAACTAGTAATTTAAATGGAACTTATATATTTTTAAACACTTTTTATTAGAGCAAAAGTAATTTTCTCTAGAGATAACTACTGTAAGTTTGCAGTTAAAATTGTAAAAGTCGAAAGTGCGTATCTTAGAGCTTAACATGTAAGAAATAAAAGCAAGAATTGCGGTATATACGCATTTATTAAAACTAGTAATTTAACTGGAATTTATATGTTATACATGTTTAAACACTTCTTATTTGAGCAAAAGTAATTTCTCTCTAGAGATAGTTTGCGGAGTTTCGCAGTAATATCTTACTACAGTAGTATTTTTCTGTAGTCTTTTTACAGGAGTAAGTCTAATTCCACCACAGTGGAAAGCTGATCCTACACAGATAATGTAATTTCCAAAAAAAAAAAATCTTCTATCGAATTAATTGTTTGTACAATTAAACAAATTACTTAAAGAAAGGAAAACTTAGTGGAACCAGTAGTCTTTTTATCTCAATTTAGGTACAAAATTCATTTTTGCAATCTAAGAAGCACTCAATTTACGTACATTAACTCCCCCAAAATAGTGATCAGTTTCCAATTTAACTGGTAAATGAATTATTCTATATTTTTGTAATCTAATAAGTATTCAATTTACATATATAATTCCAATAGAGAATTTAATAAATTAATGGGATTTATACCATACCTAGATAGAAGTAACTTCCTTAGTGAGTAACAGATTGATATTCGCTCCTAGAGTTATGGATGTGCAAATGACGAATGATTAGACAGTAGAGAATGTATTGTGTTAAATGTCAGGTCAAAATGTAAAATCACTGCACAAAGCAAAGTTGGACTACAATTAAATCTGTCGAATAACCAAGAAAAACAAAGATATACAAAAGAATATATTGCACTAAAACATTCGTAAGTTATCGTATTGTGAATTGGAATAACAGTTTTGCTAGTAATTTCCAAGTTCTTTCCTCAACCTTTCTAAATATGTAACAATTTCTTCTGCCATCTTACATTCTTAAACAGGCATAGGATATTATGCGCTAAAAAACATGTTACTTTTAATAAAAGAATATTGGAACAAGTTAAACCATTATAAGTTTCTAATCTGGGGAAATGATTGCATTATATCCAAATTCGAAATCTTCTGTTTTGTAGCCATTGTCTAATGTCTATTAGTCCAAGAAAAACACAGATATACAATAGAATATAACATATATTGCACTAAAAACAGTCTTAAGTTATCGCATGGTAATTATTGTGGATTGGAATCAGCTTTCCTCAACCTTTTTAAACATGTAAACAACTTGTTCTACTGTCTTACATTCTTAAACAGGCATAGGAAATTATACCCTAAACAATATGTAACTTTTTAATCGAAGAATATTGGAACAAGTTAAACCAATGTTTGCATAGTATAGGAAATGGGAAATGATTGCATTATATCCAAATTCGAAATCTTCTGTTTGGAATTTAGACATTTCTACCAACACTAACGTCTATTAGTCCAAGAACAACACAGATATACACAGAATATAATACAGTATATTGCCCTAAAACAGTCTTAAGTTATCGCTTGGCAATTATTGTGGATTGCAATAACAGCTTTGCTAGTAATTTCCAAGTTCTTTCCTCAACCTTTCTAAACATGTATACCTACAACTTGTTCTACTGTCTTAAATTGTTAAACAGGCATACTAATATTATGCACTAAAAAATATGTTACTTTTTAATCGAAGAATATTGGAACAAGTTAAACCAATGTTTGCTCTTTATAGGAAATGGGAAATGATTGCGTTATATACAAAAATTCAAAAATCTTTTGTTTGTAGCTGTTGTCTAACGTCTAATAGTTAAAGCTGTTTAAAACAAACAAACAAAAAATACTGCAAACATACAAGTGTCTGGTCCCCAAACTTGTTGTAATTGGTACCGATTAGAAATATAAATATATTCTATAGTCATTTGGAAGAAATTAGTCAAAATATTCCCAAAAAAAAAAAAGAAAATCATTACTAGTTCTGTTTAATGTTTTAACTTGTTTTTATTAGACGGAAATTATAACACAGAAGTATTTTTGCTTAGTCAGATCACATTCCTACACCTTCTTACGAGCCCTGGCACATACACACACACACACACACACACATACGCGCGCGCGCGCACTACATGCTGTTAAGTGAATAATTGACAGAAATAAAAAAAATACATGTTTCTCTATTTTTGCAATACGAAAGAAAGGAAATAATTGCAACCATTAAAAGTAAAAATTGATCACCGTTTTCTCTATTATTTTTCTCTCATAACACATAGATGTGTACGGTTCTATTATAAATAACACAAACATAATATTTTGTTTAATTACAAAATCCATACCTTATACTATAATCTTGGTAATAATATACATAATTTACACACACACACACACACACACACACACAAATCTTTTTATGTCTACTGGCAGAGTATGTTTTAACTTATCTAAATTGTCCAAATTTATAGTCAAAATCTAAAGCTAAGTCTTGCATTTCTCTTACTAACCAGCAATGTCTATTTCTATAAGGAACTAGTTTAAGGCCTACCAAAATTACTGCTTCTAACCGGTTGCACTCAGAAACTTTAACACGACCTCTTATTTCTTTATCGTTCTCCTGTTGTGTTGAAAGCGGTACCTTGTATATTTTTCCTGTGCAAAATTCCATCTTCTCTATTTTGGCAAACGAGTGTCTATTGTAACTTGTTACACCAGTAAATGATAAAAATGGTTTCTCTCGGTAGGTGAGGAAATTATATCCAACCCATTTTTCGGTATTATAATGTAACCATTTTCTTTATTACAATAGGCACTATTTTTTTTTTGTTTTGTGTGGTACCCTTTTAGTTCTTGCACTCTTCTTTTTCTGCATATATAAAAGTTCTTTTGTTGTTTACGGTAAACACCAGTTGTGTCCAAAGTTTTGCAATGTGGTTTAATATTTTTAAATTCTGTCAACTCGTTTTCCACCAGTTGCTTGTATTCCTCTTTCTGTAGTTTTTTCTGTATATAGTCTATCTTCCTTCTTTTTAAATCCACCTAGTTCTAAGTGTCGTTTCTTTACCCATACATGGGAGTTCTATTTCTTTTACTGTATATGGCAATAGCCTACCGGCTCTCTTCCGTCAGACATGGTACCAATCCTGTCTTTTCGATATCTATGGTATGGTATAAAACAGTGTTCCAGTGTTTTGAGAAATACGCATTTAATGTAACATTTTTGCACAACTAAGTGTCGTTTCTTTGCAGATGGTACATACATTAGAGGTGGGAGTCTATTTCTTTTACTGTATATGGCAATAGCGTGTTGGTTATGTTAGCTCTCTTCCGTTAAGACATGAAAAAAAATTACATTATTGGTAGAGACCAATCCTGTCTTTTCGATATCTACACTTCCTGGTATGGTAGAAAAAAGTGTTCCAGTTTTTGAGAAATACGTTTCCCCAACGTTTTTAATGTAACATTTTTGCGCAATCTGTACAATATCTTTGTTTACACAATCTTCTACAATATAATATATAATTAATTGGTAGAGAGTTAAAACGAAATGTCGAAACAACATAATTTATCATTTTTTTTTTCTCTGTTCTTGGTATTTTCCGGTAGGTTTAACTGTATACCAGTCAACTTTCTTGTATTCTTATTCGCCCAATATACATACTGTAACAAATTATTAAATACAAGGCAACAACTGTTTGTAAAGTGTCTGTTGGCCTTGTCCACATCTTTTGCAAAAGAAACAGAATACATTGGAGCTTGACGGAAATAACGTTTGCTACTTTCCAATAGGGATAAACAGTCTTCCAGAGGGTTGTACATATCGTCGGTTGCTTTGTAATAATTTTCCAATACAGTAGTTATAAATTGTAGCTTCTAGTCTTGTAATACCATGTTCTTTGGTAGAAGTAGACGAAAATGTTTCTTTTAATCTTGTATCCGAACAATTTACAAAATCTGTAATATAATTGCCGATTTTCTTATTAACACCCTGACTTGTTATTTTGACAAATAAACTTATTGCATATTTTAACTGTTGCGATAGAAGTTAACCAAGTTAAACAGTTCTTACACAACTGTTTTATCGCTATCCACAAATTACATTACACTCGTTCTTATACTCTCCTTGGTAGCAAAAGTTAAAGTTATTGGTTAAATAACTACCCATTTCTGTTTTATTAAATATTCCAGCAAAGTCCTGTGTTATATCCAAATCCATTAGGTAGTAATCTTCCTCTTTTAGTCGGTTTAAATAATTCTTTCAATTTTTTCAGCTGATTCTCCAATTTTACATCTGACAACTCGACTTTGTATGGTATACATACTGGGTTGTTATTTTTTTCCTTCTAAACAATTAGGTTTTTTCCATCTCCATAGCAGTCTTCCAAAGCACATATTTTAACAAGCATTATATTGTCGCAAAACGGGTCTGTATCTTCCATAGAGCTGAGAAACACTTAACACTTTGTGAGAGCCCATGTTGTCTCTGCCGACGAATAAGGACTGGTCGACCATTTTCGGCTCTGTAGTTCGGCTGTCCTCGGGGTGTTTTGTGTAATAGGTTTAGGTTTACACGTAGACAAAATTAGGCAAAGGTTTGGTTTTGGTAAGGTACCGCAACCGAAAAATGTACAATCCCTGTACATTTTACAGGGGACTGGTAAACAATTACAAGACTGGTAAACTGGGATTGTACATTTTTCGGTTGCGGCTAAATCTTTATTTTGCGTACCTTACCAAAACCAAACCTTTGCCTAATTTTGTCTACGTGTAAACCTAAACCTACTACACAAAACACCCCGAGGACAGCCGAACTACAGAGCCGAAAATGGTCGACCAGTCCTTATTCGTCGGCAGAGACAACATGGGCTCTCACAAAGGGTTAAGTGTTTCTCAGCTCTATGGAAGATACAGACCCGTTTTGCGACAATATAATGCTTGTTAAAATATGTGCTTTGGAAGACTGCTATGGAGATGGAAAAAACCTAATTGTTTAGAAGGAAAAAAAAAAAAAAATAACAACCCAGTATGTATACCATACAAAGTCGAGTTGTCAGATGTAAAAATGGAGAATCAGCTGAAAAAATTGCAAGAATTATTTAAACCGACTAAAAGAGGAAGATTACTACCTAATGGATTTGGATATAATACAGGACTTTGCTGGAATATTTAATAAAACAGAAATGGGTAGTTATTTAACCAATAACTTTAACTTTTGCTACCAAGGAGAGTATAAGAACGAGTGTAATGTACTTTGTGGATAGCGATAAAACAGTTGTGTAAGAACTGTTTAACTTGGTTAACTTCTATCGCAACAGTTAAAATATGCAATAAGTTTATTTGTCAAAATAACAAGTCAGGGTGTTAATAAGAAAATCGGCAATTATATTACAGATTTTGTAAATTGTTCGGATACAAGATTAAAAGAAACCTTTTCGTCTACTTCTACCAAAGAACATGGTATTACAAGACTAGAAGCTACAATTTATAACTACTGTATTGGAAAATTATTACAAAGCAACCGACGATATGTACAACCCTCTGGAAGACTGTTTATCCCTATTGGAAAGTAGTAAACGTTATTTCCGTCAAGCTCCAATGTATTCTGTTTTTTTTTGCAAAAGATGTGGACAAGGCTAACAGACTCTTTACAGAACAGTTGTTGCCTTGTATTTAATAATTTGTTACAGTATGTATATTGCGCGAATAAGAACACACGAAAGTTGACTGGTATACAGTTAAACCTACCGGAAAATACCAAGAACAGAGAAAAAAAAAATGATAAATTATGTTGTTTCGACATTTCGTTTTAACTCTCTACCAATTAATTATATATTATATTGTAGAAGATTGTGTAAACAAAGATATTGTACAGATTGCGCAAAAATGTTACATTAAACACGTTGGGGAAACGTATTTCTCAAAAACTGGAACACTTTTTTCTACCATACCAGGAAGTGTAGATATCGAAAGACAGGATTGGTCTCTACCAATAATGTAATTTTTTTTCATGTCTTAACGGAAGAGAGCTAACATAACCAACACGCTATTGCCATATACAGTAAAAGAAATAGAACTCCCACCTCTAATGTATGTACCATATGCAAAGAAACGACACTTAGTTGGGCAAAAATGTTACATTAAATGCGTATTTCTCAAAACACTGGAACACTGTTTTATACCATACCATAGATATCGAAAAGACAGGATTGGTACCATGTCTTACGGAAGAGAGCCGGTAGGCTATTGCCATATACAGTAAAAGAAATAGAACTCCCATGTATAGGTAAAGAAACGACACTTAGAACTAGGTGGATTTAAAAAGAAGGAAGATAGACTATATACAGAAAAACTACAGAAAGAGGAATACATGCAACTGGTGGAAAACGAGTTGACAGAATTTAAAAATATTAAACCACATTGCAAAACTTTGGACACAACTGGTGTTTACCGTAAACAACAAAAGAACTTTTATATATGCAGAAAAAGAAGAGTGCAAGAACTAAAAGGGTACCACAAAAACAAAAACAAAAACAAAAAAAATAGTGCCTATTGTAATAAAGAAAATGGTTACATTATAATACCGAAAAATGGGTTGGATATAATTTCCTCACCTACCGAGAGAAACCATTTTTAACATTTACTGGTGTAACAAGTTACAATGGACACTCGTTTGCCAAAAAAGAGAAGATGGAATTTTGCACAGGAAAAATATACAAGGTACCGCTTTCAACACAACAGGAGAACGATAAAGAAATAAGAGGTCGTGTTAAAGTTTCTGAGTGCAACCGGTTAGAAGCAGTAATTTTGGTAGGCC